>CATIWR010502226.1:0-23245 GCA_949677035.1 Omphalea diandra | reverse complement strand
AATGGTTAATATTAATTTATTAATAGTTTGATGATTATTATTCAAAATAGCATCCCACAATAGTGATATCTTAATAACCGTCTAATTAATAAGTTCCTCTTTATACTTAAATCCCAAAAAACAAAGGGACCTTGCGCGTCTTCTTTCAATAAAAGATATAGAAATTACGTCAAGCGGGACTCCAAATATAATTTCCATGGCCCATGCTGAATTCTAGTATATGACCAAGGGAATTCAAAAGAGACAAGAATACAAAATACTTAGAATAAAATACTAATGATAAATTTACTTCAAGTGTTTATAATTTTTTAAAAAATTGACTTTAGACAGAATTTTGATAAATATTAGCTCAAAATCTATTAATAATTGGATTGAGTAAAATATGAAAAATAAATTTTTTTGCCTTAACAAATTTGTATTTTCATCAATGTGTAACAGATTTTCATCATTAACAAACTCGTATCTTCGTTAAACGCGAAAGTCAATGTGTAACGGATATGCAATCAAAAGCAAATAAATTAAATTTATATCTGCAAAATTTTTCGCGAATCTTCATCATCAACTCATTGAGAAATCAAATTAAAAAACACAATTCGCAACTTTTCATTCCAAATTTTTCTTTTTTGCAAAAATTCTTCTTACACTATTACCATTTTAGTTTCTCATATGTTCACCACAATTTGTTATAAAAAAAGAAAATTGTTCATGATATATGTTTCTCACTCTAAAAATAATTTTAATATAATTTTTAATGTTTAATTTATTATTTAGAATAAAAAATTATAAGTTTTGATAAATTATAAATGAAAAACAATTAAAAATAAATATATTTGAGCTCAAAACCAATAATAAAAGAGAAAAATCGAGTTGCGTTTAATTCTTCTTACACCGTTAAATGTTTACAAATTATCTATTACTTGTTTTTTTGTTTATTCTTGGTTTACAAATGATATTACTTGTTTACAAATAGTTTATTTTGAGTTTACTTTTAAGATAATATTTATACACAATAAAATATTTATTTTTATTCTAGATTTATCAGTTCAAAATTTTAAAAATTAAATAAAAAATAATTTTCAGGAAAATATTTATTTTATGTTTATTTTGGATATATTTTTTATTTATGCAACTACCGATAAACAAAAGAAAAAAAAAATTATGACATAGACACTATCATCAACCTCTAACAAATATGATTTTTTTTTTATAACAGCATCAAGTAAAATATACACAGTAAAATATTTGTTTTTGTTTTAGATTTATTAGTTCAAAATTTTTAAAATTAAATAAAGAAAATAGTTTTTAAGAAAATATTTATTTTATGTTTATTTTGAGTTTATTTTTTGTTTATACAATCCTCAATAAATAAAAGAAATAAAAAGAATAATTAGGACATAAACATTATCTTTAACCTTTAATAAATACGTTTTTTTTATAACAACATCAAGTAAAATATATTTATATACAGTAAAATATTTATTTTATTTTTAAAAATTAAATAAAGAAAATAATTTATAGGAAAATATTTACTTTATGTTTATTTTAGATTTATTTTTTATTTATGCAACCGTAGATAAATAAAAGAAAGAAAAAAATAATTTGGACGTAAAAATCATTTTCAACCTCTAACAAACATGATTTTCTTTTTTTTATGATTGATTTTTAACTCAAAAATATTCATTTGTTAACTATTTTTATCTAAAATGTATAAAAACTCATAATTATTTATTTTAAATAACAAAAAAAACTATTAGATCTTAAAAAATATATATAAAAATCCACATATATTTGCATTTTCTTACTATTTTTAAAAGTGGAAAAAGATAAAGAGAATCTGAGAAACATAACATTATTATTATCGTTTATCTCGTTATCATTCAAATCATTCATCTAATTATTGTTTTTTATATCTAAATTAACAAAACATATTCAAATTTATTCAAATCAACTTTTTCTTCTTTTTCTTCTTCTTCATTTTTTTAGAGAGAGAGAATGAGTGAAAGAGATAAAAAAGTATGTCATTGTCTTTTTTGTGTTGTTGTTGTTCTTCTTCATTCTTCCTTTTCTTTTTTTTCTTCTTCACTTAAAAAGATTAAGAATAAAAAAAAAAATCTTTTATCTCATATCAATTTAAATTGTACAAAAATGTATGAGTAAAGAATAAAGATTAAGAGCGTAAAAAAGTAAAATATTGTACATAAAAATATCTTTTTTAAATATATGAGATATAAAAGTTTTTATTAAAAAAAAAGAGAATGTATATTGTCATTATCTCAATTGGAAAAGGGGGCAAACACAAGAATTTTCCAGGGCCAGAATGTGGATGGGAAAGAACCTAAAAAAAAAAAAAAAAGAATTCGGGTAACTATTATTTACTGCAACATCCAATCTTTTAAATATTTCTACGCCATTGAAAGGTATGCGCTAAAAACGTCTTTTGTCATAGGATAAGTAGAAAGGGATTCCGATGATGGGATATTTCTAGGTACAGCAATATATCATATGGATGACCTTATAATATGCTCTTTCAATTTTTTTTCTAATTTTCTTTTTTTTTTTTTTCAAGACTTGAGTTTTGACTCTTTATAATATAAGAAAATTTTCTGATTATTGATTTTTAAAAATATTAAAAAAGAAGATTTTATATTAATGAGATTTAAATTAGATTGATTATTGAGTTATTAAGCCAATAGCATTATCTTATGAAAATAAATCCCTCAACGTTGCTCTTTTGACAGAAGAAGACATGCTAATAAAACGAACAAAGTATGATTAGAAGTGAGTCAGTCTTTGCCATGTTTACTAAGGTGACAGCAAACACTCCAGAAAATGATGGGAACATATGCAAATTTCCCTTTCCTCCTTCCCATTTAGAATCTTAGAAAAATGGTTCGGCCATTTTTACATATGTCAACATTCTAAACTAAAAAGTTCTTTTTCCCTAGGTTAGCAGGCAAGGCAACTGATCATAATGATGAATAAATTCCTTCACCATGTAATCTACAGAAAATAAATTCCTTCATTACCAACAAGTTCTGTATTCTTCCATCATCTTGCCCTGCATAGTAAGTAAATTATCGTCAATCAGATACCGATCAACCAGACGTTGACCTGTGATTGTGAAGAATCAGTATATCTCTAAACTATCAATCACATGGAACATGATAACTGGCGTATAATTGGTCTTATCACCTCCACTACATACACAATTAATTGAGATGCACAATTAATTACCTCCACTACATGCAATTCTCTTGCCCTTTAAGATATTTATTGTAACTTGTAGTTTGTCATTCCCAGAAAGCAATAAACATGTTGGAATTTTAATAGAATTCCTTCATCAATAACTATATATACATACCACTACTTGTGGTGGAATACTTTAGGTTTAGTAATAATAATGCAAATGCTTATGACATAACGTTGAAAATAGTACTTCCTTTCTGGTGTAGTGGGAAGTTAACCCTTGGAGTATTGGTGTAAGATTTGTTCATGATTTTTCTTGATTTCTGAATTATTCTCCAACATAGCCAGGTGGGAAAATGCATATATCTTGCCAACAAAAACGTTTTATTTTTTGTACCTTTTTTCAGAAAATAATTTTACTCATCCTAAATTGGTCAAGAAATAAAACAATGTTTGGGATCCCTAAATCAGTTGAAAACTTTGAAGCAATTTAGTTGTCATTATATTCTTGAACCCAATTCTGTATGTCATCTGGTAAGAAGAAATATAAAAAATCAATATTATTGGTTGTAGAATAATTTCAAGGGATTGAAATTTTTGTAGCCTGCCTGTGTTTACGATTAGTTCTCCATGGGGAAACAAAATTGAATGTATTAAAATAAAAAACAGAAAAAAAATAAATTCAGAGTCAAGAGTATATTGACCTAAGATTAATTATGCATTTACTCCTGCAAGTTAAAAAGAAAGGAAAAAGGGTATGCAGAGAAGCTTTTCTTGCATATGAAGTTGGGATTTTCCCTTTAAAATTCTGTTTCACTTTAGCCAAGAAAGGGAGAAGGAAAAGCAAGCTAAATACTATACTAACTGATCAAAAAGAGGGGAAAAAGAACAAAACTAAGATCAGAAGAAGCCTCTTTTGAAATAGCATTCCCTGTACAAGACAGATAACATCTGAGTAGCCAAGAAAAGGCTATAGAGGCATCAAAGATTATTCCAGGCAATGATCAATAGAGTTTCGTGCTAGTTGATCTGGTGTACTTCTTATTTGGAGAAGAAGAAGATGGTGAAGAAGACAAGTCTCCTGACCTTCTTCTTAGCATCTGTCTCATCCCATCAGCAACTCTAACTGCTGGATTAGTATTGAATTTACCGCAAAATGACATGTGAGCTTTCACTGCCTCTTCCGTTCCTATGCCAAATGATTGCTTTTTATTACCTCTACTGACTTCATCTCTAACAGCTTCTGAACACAACCCACATAGCCATTTCCCATCAAATTTGCCCTTCACTTCACTAATATAATCTTGGGTGCAATCCTCTTTCAATCCACAACACTCACACTTGACAGATTCTATCTCCATATCTCTTTCTTTCTTTCTTTCTTTCTTTTTGCTATTTCAAGGGATTGAATGGAACTCGTTTTTCTAGTAATGAGCAATACGGTGTCAAAATTTGTAGGCTAGTTCCCTTTTGTAGATGGATATGATTGGCATGATAGTAAAAAAAAAAAGTGGGTTTCTTTTCTTATTGCTTTGCTTGTGAATTATGATGGGTTTCGTTGGTGCAAGAAATAAGTGAGTTTGGTGCTATGGAAGAGCTTTTAATATGGAAAGAAAGAGGGGAAAGAAAGGTGCCATAATTTCCTCCATGTTATAAGGGACACGGAGCAGTGGAAAATGAGACAAGATTGGTCGGAGGGGGACCTCAAGGAGTTGGCCCCTTCTAATATACTTTAGGTAGATTTTTTTTTTTTAATGATACTTGTCATTTTATGTGTTAGTCTCACCTTTTTAGGTTAGTTTTTCTTTCTTTATTGACGGTTACTTTCAGTTAAATAGCGCATGTTTTGGCTTCACTTGACTTAATTAGCTATGAGCCTGTGACTTTCTTCCTGGCTCAAAAGTTTAGCTAATAGCCAAGGGCTTATTAGACTATTGGCTTATGCACAGCACTAGATACAAATCGTAAATCTCTTATATTTATGTCTTTCTAAATTAATGAAAATTTTCAGCTAATGATAAGTGATCAGAAATCATCCATCGCCTGTATTTTTAAAAAGAAAAAGGGAAATTAACCATGTCTTACATTATTTTTTTTAGAGTAATGAGATTTTTTTTATTTATAAATCGATATATAACATATATAAAAAAAATTATTTTTATGATCTAAAAAATTAATGTAAAATTTATCTTTAATAAAATTTATAATGATATATTAACTCAATTTTAAAATTATAATACTATATTTATGATGATTTTTTCTATAACTCTACATCTTTATTGATATACAAATTTTTATAAGATATAGTACTATAGTGCTATAAAAATTGAAATTTATATGGAATGTTATATCATATTTGAGAGATTGTTATTAATAATATGTCATTATTAAAAAATTTTATTACGAGAAAAAATAAAAAAATTTCAATAATAAAAGATAAAATTAACAAAATTAAATAATATTATCATCGTTTGCAACAGCTCTAATATAATAAGAAAAATAGAAATTTATGTTCAGAGAAAAAGTTAAAAAGAACGTGGCTAGGTTTTTTCATTGCCCACGCTATGCATTATTAGCTGTAAACTAATTTTCTTTTTCCCCTTCCAAAAGGACCAAAAGTCCAAAACCGTTCAGTTTAGTTCTTCTTCTGATTCTATGAATTTGTTGACTACGTGACTTTGGAAGTTCTTTTGGATGTGATAAAAAAAAAAAAAAAGTACCATATATAATGTTAACATCACTCCCATACCCTTATTGACCAACGAACCTTGGAGTGGTTCAACAGCCAAATATGATCTAACGGATATGAGTTCATATAGGTGACAAATGGGTTCAGTTGGATTGAGCTCATTTAGATCAAATTGTTTTCAATTATGATCGAGTTTAGAAATCATAGGACCGAGGTATACAAATTATTTTTCGTTAAGATTGCCCCATTCATAATTTTTATTTTTTTAAGATAAAAAATTATGTTAATTTTAATTTAAATATAATTGAGTCAATTTTTTCAAATTATATTATAATGGATAATTGAGTTAATTTTGAACAAAAAAACTTTCAAAGTTCTTTCAAATTCAGGTTAAGTTCACAAATAAAATCATAAATACTTACTTTTTATTAGAGGCGATTGAATTTAGTTTTGGATTAATTATTTAAAAGACATTCAAAAGTGGATTAAAAACTGATTATCTCAGAAATTTTATAATCAAATTCAGACTGAAAATCAATTTGATTCAGATTAGATAATTTTGAATTATGATCCAATTTAATTTAAATTTTATTTTTATTCAATCTACTTTTAGACAATTTAGTATAATTTTGTTATTCGATAAAAAAAATAAACCATATTTAAACATATTAAATAAATTATATGTGGACAGAAGATTCAACATATATGACTTATATATAATATATAAAATTTATATATGTATGAAATATATATAGTATATTTATGGATATAAAACTAAGTAGTACATAATGTAATTTTCTATATTTCAAAATTAAAACTTATGTATACAATAAAATTATTATTATTATTATTATTATTATTATTATTATTATTATTATTATTATTATATATTTCAGTTTTTGGGAGATTTGATTTAATCTAATTATGATTTAGTTATTCAATTTTAAACAATAAAAATATCTGAAATCACATCATGTCATTTAATGTAATCCAATTATGATTCAAATATTTTTATTTTTTTAAAAAAATATTTTCAACTCAATTCAATACGATTTATACGACGTATATCATATTAACCTTTGACTTTTGTTTTACATTTTTTAGGGGCACTCTTAGTCATCTTTTTTTTTTTTTTTCGTTTTTGATATAACTCTAATTGAAGTTTAAGTTCAATATAAGCTATTCTTCTAAACTTCTGTCAAACAACATTTATACATATATAGCGACGAGTTTCAATAGGTAGAATTTGCGTAAAAATTACATCATTCCTACCTCAAACCGCTTTTTAATAACTTTATTGTTTTATAACATATCTCAAATCCGATTAAATTTTTTTGACCAATTACTATCGTTTATTTTTGTCATCAAACTACTAATTTAATAAATAATAAATTATTTTCTTGTAACTGTAACTCTGATCAATCAGTGGAATATGAAAATATAAGTTTCTTTGTCATTGACAGTTGAATGTGACATAAGTAGGAAATTGACAAGATGATGATGGAGAGTTTCCTCTCCATACACATTGCCTTACAATAATGTTAACAACTTTTTGACATGATTATAACAATAGTTTCAATGGAGAAGGTGGGTTCATGTGATTATAGTCAATATTTCATTTCTCAAGGGTTTTTTGTTTTATCCAATCATCACATCTTTCTTTCCTCACCTTGTTCACACCATAAATTTTACTCTTCCAACCTCTATTATTGTCTATATATATATATATGCTAATAATTTTCTTCATATCCTGACTAACAATATTATGTTTGATGGTCATATTGGAAATATTTCCATTTTTCCTTTGAACATGACGTGATACTGACGTTTGCCTTAGCATCAACTTGAAAAAGAAGCTTCAATTATTAGAGGTTTGCTGTATTAGCTTTTCCAAATTTTACTTTTAATTTTATGGTTGTTTTAGGGGCTACTTTCTGCCCTCATGCAAAACAATGTTGCTTTCACCCTCAAACTCAATAGTTTGCTTGATTTGGCTTTAGGTTTCACCATCTTGGACTTGTCACTGATTATGATAGCAAGCTTCATTAGCTCAAATAGATAGTTTCACTACTGAAACAAAGTCAAATTCATTGCAAATGTTAAGTTATATACATATGGAGAAACATTTAACTATAAATCCATAATGGTCACATGCTGCAAGTTGCAACCACAAAAATCAACCAATATATGCAAGTTGCTATTTTGATCCTTTCTCCATAAGCAAATCATTAAAGGGATTCATTATTAATCAAGATCATGAAAGTGCAATTGATTAGTACGTATAGGATCGATTTTCAAAAAAAAAAAAAACTCCTTTTGTTCTTTAATATATGTTAGTTTAAAGTGTTTGCAACTAGATTAAAAATTGTATTTAATAGGTGTGATTACATAAATAAGAGACAATAACTCAATTAATTTTATGCGCAAATTATTGTGCACTTCTAAAAAAAATAATTATTATGGAGGATTGAAATGGTAAAGTTAAAAAAAAATAATTAATATTTATGAAAAATTGTAAAATATCATATATTAAGAAACAAAAACTCTTTTTTTAAACAATATATATTAAGGAAGAGGAAGTGTGTGTATATATATAGTTCACTTGGTGTAATCATCTTTAGTTCAATATTTCTTTTGAATAATTGCATAGTTCATCAATTAATTAAAAGAAGGGCAAGCAGATTTCCTAGTCGTACCAATTATCATTGCACTCCAAAGAGTCAAAAGAAATTAGGGGTAAATAGACATCTAACGTTGATTGTCTACCACTTTATCTCGTGGGGATGGAAGACCTTTTCCAAATTAATTGATAAATGTGCACAAGAATTAATTGGGATTAGCAAAATAATTATACATCTATCTACAAGTACTGCTCATCATGCCACCAAATCAATGGTTACAACTTGCAAGGACTGGAGTAATGCACACAAATACATTAAATCTTCAGTTTTATGTCAATTCAATTATGAATTAAGATTCAGACAAGACCATTCTGTTTTCAAGTACTTTTCCGTAATCCTTACCCTTACATACATTTTTCAAGATTCAAATCTTATTAATAGTCTACTTTTATATACTTAAAAAATAAGCAAAAAATTTAAAAAAAGTTTTAAGATGGCATTTTAAAGTAAAGATTTGAGATTTTTATTAAAAAGTTATCTCAGATTCGATTCCATTGAGAGTTTAAAAGAGAAGCAATTTAAATCATTATATAACTCATTTATTACATAAAAAAATAATTCTCATGCACTTGTTTTGTACTGGTAAGTGAAATCTTAAATATTAATTATAGCTAAGCTTAAGGACCAAATTTGTGGTTCAAAATACTGACCAAAAATACAAACTGAAAATTGGCTAATTAAGAAAAAAGCATGAAAAGAGCCAAACCAAGAACAAAAGAATCTACAAATGTTTCTATTGATGCCATTTGAATTAACATAACTCTTATAATTAGGATGGTCTATTTTTCCTATAATGTGTGCAACTGCTTTTTGTTTGTCTCTCAAATATGCTACAAAAGACCAACAACGGTTATGCATCTATGTTTATGCTATAGTTAATACATTAATTTGTTTTTCTGTTGGTTTTCTTTCTCAATTTATTTTTCTGCTGGTTTTCTTTCTCCAACGCCAATCTAAACTATGGGCGCTAATGCATCACAAGCAAAGTAAGAGGGGCCTAGTCACCTGCGACAAACTCATATATCCTCAAATAAAAGTTATTAGATAGGACACTTTCATGCTCCTGCAATATTGTACATATAGACACACACACACGTATTTATGAGTGAGAGAGACCGGGACTTATCAAGAATAGTTCTATTCAGCTCGATGATTTAGTGGCATTAGAACTTAACCTTATGCACATTAGTTGCTTAGAAATTTTTTTAGAATAATAGGACATATTTTTCATTCATAAATTGTCATATTATATTTAAAAATAATTTATTAATATGAAATCAATCTTCAATATTATTAATAACTATATTTCGGCTCAACTTTGAAATTAAGTTTTATTTTTATCATAAATTTTCTTCGATACATCTATATTTTTATCAATTATGAAGATATCTACTACATAGGTGTTATAATATGATATAAACCAAAAATTATATAATACATCAGAACAAATTTAAGAAATGATATCGATAATATAATATTATATATTACTAAAAAATCAATCTTAAACTATCAAAATTCTTAAAAAAGATATAAAAATTCTGATCAACAAAGATAAAATAATAAATTTAAATAAAAACTCTTAGATAAAATTAAATAAAATAATTCATTTTATTAAAAAACAAAAGGAAAAAAAAAACTTGCGCGAATAGAATATGTCGGGGTAACGCAAAACATTAAAGAGAAAAGGTTTTGCTCATACATAGTTTTCTCCTAATGGGTTTGGATATCCAAAATTGCAGTCAAATGTACACTGCTGATACACATATAGGTCCTAGAGACAAGCCATGGCCAATCATGTGGGGTTGCTAGGCTTGAAGCACCCAATACAATACAAGGCTGTAGCATACAAGGACTTGGCCAAGTTTTAGTTTGGTCATCGTCATGCATCCGGTAGCAGACAAGGACTTGTCCGGTGGATAACCAACAATTCCAGTGGCCACGCTGGTGTTTCCTAGTAGTGTTTTCTGAGGGTTCACAAGTTGATGCATAAGGCCTAATTCTACTCTGAAAACATTTTGTTGTGATTAGTAGTAGGAAATTTGCACTTCCTCAGCTCATGAGGCATACAATGGGATTCACTGTTGAAAATTTTTATTATAACAGTAAATAACAGACTCAAAGAATTAGGCGTATTGAAAAATGCATCAATTTATTTGATCATATTAATCGAATTGGTTATTTGATAATTAAAAATATATATATTTTAAGTATGTGTCGAATACACAATATATGAATTATTGATTTGTGGTAAATGAATTAATTTTCCAACTAGTGCATAATAGAACCTTACTTCGACTTTTTTTTTTTTTCCTTTGAGGAAATACTTAGACCTTATCTTCAATATTAAAAAATTCACTAACTAATTAGTTGTTGCATTTTAGCTTATAGACTTGGCTTCAGAACTAATGCCTAAGCCACGCCATTTAGAGAGGTGCAACTAAAAAGAAACAACAAATTCACCAGGCTTTTACTCTTTGTCTAATGAATCTTATGGTATTATCTTGTGCTTTCATTAATAGAGATTAGTTAGTCATATTATATTTAAATTATGTTTCTCACCTTTTGGCCTCTTAATTATAAGGCATAATGAATCCCAATATCGGTTTAAGAATTTTAGCCCTATGCCATATCCATTTTTTTTTTCTTAAGGGTCAATGATTCTTCACATGGGATTTTGTTTGGTTCCCCAATCAAATGAAAAATTCAGGGAGGAGGTTGAGTTTGTTAAAATTTAATTAATGCCCTTCACATGGTATCCCACATGCATTCTCTTGCTCTTACACTTCCAACCAAGGATTCTTTCCCTTTCTCTTCCCACCCAACTGATTCCCTCTTATCAATCATTTAGCACTTGTAATTTAGTATGGCATGTTTGATTACATTAAATATATAAGATTTTAATATTTTTGTTTAATATATTTTAATATATAAAAATAAAAATTTTATAATTATTCATATATATATATATGACGATGATTTTATGTTTCACGGATAAATAAATAAATAAATTAATTATATAATGAAATTTTAGGAATAATAATATATTTCTTTTAAAATCTTATTTTTTAAATTTTTTAAAATAAATTAAAATATCTAATATGAAAATAAAATAACAATCTTATTCTTATCTTATTTCTTGGTGTACTAAACATGCTCTAATTTCTAACATAAAAATTCTTAGCTATCACCATTTTGAAGATATGTAAGGATAGAATTTATCCTAATCGCTTGATCAACTATGGAAAAAAATCAACCATCATTTTGCTTTCCAAGTTGCTTCTGTTGGTTGTCATCGTTAATCATTGTAATTATTGTCTTATTAAAACATAATAATAACAAAAAATAAATTAGCACAAGGATGTGATACAGGTAATAATTAAGGGCTAAATACATATTACAATTTACACAATGTTTGGAAACAGTAAGGCAAATAAAGAAACAAAATATAAGAGCACGTTGGGTAATACTGTAATTTTCTTAATTTTTAAAATAAATATTAAAAATATGTTTTTGAAATACTATTTTTTATTTTTTATATTTATTAAAAAATTTTAGAAACAAAAAATAGAAAATCAAAAACTACAAGTTAATTGTATTTTTTAATTCTGGATTTGTTTGATTGAAATTTTTATTTTTATTTTTATATTTTATTGCAAATTTTGAAAATCAAAATCATTGTTAAATATATTCCTTTTAAATTTTTTTAAATATTAAAAATAGATTTCCAAAATCTGTAAAATTATTAAAATATTTTTATTTTACAATTTATTTTTCAAGAAATATTTTTAGTTTTATAATAAAAATTAAAAATCAGAATAAAAAAAGATACTACATATGCAGCTTAAGAAAATGGAAATGAATAGAAAAGAATAAGGCAGAAAATAAAAAAGAAATAATTAATAGAAAAGTAGAAGGCAGAAAAGAAAAGGGAAATAAAAATTTATTTTATTTTCTCTTGTATTTTTTCTGTTATGTTTTGCCTATTCAAACAAAGTGTTATTGAATAATATTTTTTTAATTTAATTTTGACTAAAATTTAAATTCAAAATTTTTTAACCATAGAAAAGTACTCGATATCATTAAATTATAAATTTTTTAAAACAAGGTAGATTATGCTCCAATAAGAATTGATATTCATGGAGAAACAGGAAAGAATATTTTTATACTTTGTGATTTAGATATTTTTAAAATATATTTTGATGAAAAATAATCGAATGAGTTAAATTCATCGTGTTTGCTAGTGATGTTCATGGCTTTTCAAATAAATTTTATTATTTAAGTTTTAAAATTCACAATTTCATTATTTTTTAGAAAATTTTGCAAATTTAATAAGTTTGGTTTGAAGTTTTCTCATACAAACTTTCAGTATATCACTCGTAGACTAACATTTTTCTATTAGCAAACAATTTTATGAAAATTAAAAAAAAAACAATTTTATATAAGAAGAAAAAAGTGGAAAGGATGTGAAGATCAAAAGCTATAAGTAGTGTTAGTGGTTTCAATGTATTTCAATGCAAAATTTTGTAGTCATTGCTTAATAATTTGTTAGATGGGCGTTCTGTTTGATATAGTAATATATTTTGGTCCTCAACATCACGTTATTACTATTACTCTCCAAAAATATATATATATATTATATAATAATAATATCATGTTATTAATTTTTGCATCAATCATTTGGGACTCATAAAACTGTTGCAACTTCCAACTCCATTTCATACTTCATTTATATGATATATAGCAAAGCAAAGTCTTTTCTTAGTCTGTTGGCTCTGCTGTCTACCACCATGTTTGGTGGGCTAATTATGCAGCGAAAACAAAGCAAAATTAAATAAGAGAAATAAATAAATAAATTTTTAATTTTTTTTATTTGAATCTCTTATTTAATGAAAATATGTTATCAAGAGTTGAAATCAAAATATTAATGAAGAAGTATTGGGCATGATAACTTCATAAATGAAAATTTCGCAATACATTTATTAGGCATAGATTTTCTCATTCAATTTTTTCAATTTATAATTTAAAGACAAATATATTAATTATTAATTAAAGATCAAATATCTAATATATAATGCAGAAAAATTAAGGATATATATATATATATATATATATATATATATATTGTTTCTTAAGCTTTTTGTCTCATATTTTTAAAAATTGATATTTCTTTGTATTGAATTATAAGAAGTTTATCATTTTTGTTTTTAATATTAGTTATGATATAATATTTTTTTTATTATAAAAAGAAAGAGATTTAAATTGGTGAGAAAATTCTACAGGTAGTGTTAATGTACTATTTTTTTAAATAAAAATAATCATTCATTAATAAAGATTAATAAGTACAATTTATAACATATAAGTAAACTTAACTATATTCAAGAAATATATATAACATATAAGTAAACTTAACTGTACTTATTAATAAAGATTAATAAATACAATTTATAATGTATAAGTAAATTTGACTGTATTTAAGAAATACATATAAAATCTTATTATAAATATGAGTTTTTTCTCTGCACTCTAATGATCGTGTTGATGAAACGATTATATACAATTTTTTTTTATTGCGTTTGGCGCATCGACAAAAAACACATTTCACTCAGTAGCAATAGTGAGCCACAAATCGATTTCAATCGAATCTAATTTTTTGAATATCAAACTCAAACTCCCCTTACTTTCCATAATGAAAAACAAACAAACTTTCATAAAAAAATACAAGCAAACTTCCATAAGAGGAGAGAAAATTAAAAATACATAATATTTGAACAACAAAATTAACAAATTAAGAAAAAAATCTAACATAAGATTCTAAATGAAATTTCAATCAAATAAACTCATGTTTATTGTCAAAAGGCTTAGATTTATTTTCAGATATTGAAACCTTAGCAGTCATAAGGTTTTTTTATATGTTTTTAATTTGTCATATATTTTTTCAAGTTTAGTGTTAAAGAAACATAAAAAATTTTATTATCAAATTTCATAAACTCTAATCAACTCATACAAATAAAATAGAAATATAATTTGATTATTTAACAGTAATGTGTTGTTAATATTGAGTAGTCGAACTTTGATGTTACTGTTAACAAAATTATAGGTTTGTGCTTATATAAACATGATAGAAGGTAAGACAAAGTGATTGGACTTTTGGTGGCAAGACAGCAACCTCAGAATTGGAATATAGATGAAGCTTAGATTTGGCAGAAACGAAAGGGCTACTTGACGCAGTTTGGGTAATGCACTTGTGTTTTGTGCTACAAGAGTAATGATGCAGTGATGGGATAGTGTTTTCAACAATGTTTTGAAGAAAACTGGATCGAATTAACTGATTTGATTAATAAAATTAAAAATTAAATTATTATTCCAACTTGACCTGCTTGATCAGTAAAATTAAAAATTAAATTAATAATTAATTGATTTAATTTAAATTAATTTTTATTTTTATTTTAATTATAATAATCATATTTATATTTTTTTAATTTTTTTTAAAAAATAAATTAAATATTTTTTAAAAACTTATCTATTATTAAATTAATTAAAGTAGACTCATTAAACTGATGAAATTAAGCAAATGAGTTAGCTAACTATCCAGTTTTAAAAACATGAGTCTTCATCTGTGCACGAATGGGACACGACACAAATCAGAGAGGACGTGGGTATTGAATGGGGTTAAACATGCAGAAGGACCCACCACGTGGGGAGCAATATCAGCTTGCCGCAAGAAAGGTTTTGTCCCCTTCCTTTGTGGTAGGCCAGCTTGGGGTTGGCCCAAACATCACCATGCTCGTTCTAGTTCTCAAAAGGGTCAACCCAAAAAACAAATGTTGCTGTCATTGGGATAATAACATAAATATCTAAAATTAAATTATTAATAATAAATTTATTTTAAATTTTTATAATTTTAAAAAATATTTTAAATAAAATTTTGACAATTATACGTTCAAAATCTGTTAATAAATAAATTGAGCGAAACACAATTTTGACAATTATATGTTCACAATCTGTTAATAAATAAATTGAGCGAAACACGAAAAACATTCTTACCTTAATAAACTCTATAAAAAAAATTACAATTTTATTATCTAAAAATTAAGAGATAATTTTCTTACTTTAAATAGCTGAATTAATCAAATTAAGAAATAACATTTTTAAATCGACATTCCACCATTATTGATTCTTTTTCTACAACATGTTTTTTTTATCAAATTCATTTTACATTTTTTGATGGATTAAATCGTTTTCAAGTTTATTCACATTTTTTAATAGATTAAAATTTATAAAATAAATATTTTTTCCCGTACATAATTGCAAATTTGTAAAATCTGTTATAGAGAAATTTTTTTTGTGATATATATTTCTCACTCTAAAAATAATTTTAATATAATTTTGAATGCTTATTTTATTGTTTAGAATAAAAAAATCATAAGTTTTGATATATTGTGAAAAAACGGTTAAAACTAAACATATTTAAACTCAAAATCAATTATAAAAAATAAAAAATCGAATTGCTAAAGGTTGAAAATGATGTTTGCGCTTAATTTTTCATACCAAAAATAGTTTACAGAAAAATATTTATTTTTTGTTGAAGCAACCATCTATAAACAAAAAGAAAAAATTTAAGGACAATATTCGCATTTAGTTTTTTTATTATTGACTTAAATTGTTAAAAATTAAATACAGAAAACAGTTTGTAGAAAATATTTATTTTATAAACAAAAAAAAACAATTAAAACGTAGACATTATGTTCAGCCTCTAATAAACATAATTTTTTTTCCTAATTTTTAGCTTAAAAGCATTTATTTATTAACTATTTTTCATCTAAAATATATAATAACTCATCATTTTTTATTCAACACAACAATAACAAAAATAGCTATTAAATCTTAGAAAATAAAAATAAAATCTTAATAAAATATTTACAAATGTTTTATTATTGAGTTATAAATAGTTTATTGCCGATTTAAAATTATTAAAATTAAATACAAAAAACAATTTGTAAGAAAATATTTATTTTGTGTTTATTTTTTATTGATACAATTATCGATAAACAAAAAAAAAGAAAAAGAATAATTAGAGCATAAACATTATTTTCAGCCTTCAACAAACACAATTTTCTCTCTTTATAACTGATTTTTAGCTCAAAAGTATTTATTTGTCAACTATTTTTTATCTAAAATATATAAAAACTCGTCAGTTTTTATTCTAAATAACAACAATAAATACTATTAAATCTTAGAAAAGAAAAACAATTATTAAATCTTCAGCTCGTGAATATATTACACTCAATGGGTTTCAATAATTAGATGCCAAGACGTTCAATCTATTGACCAATCGTTTGTATGCAGAAATTGTTCCAGGATACTGAAAATTTGAACTTGCCCAAACTGTACTCCAATGTGTGATCAAAGACAAAGCAGGGACAATAACATGCAAACAGTTTCTTAATATGTTAAAAAACTAACAAGATCATCAAACAGAATGGCCACTTGCCCAGTCATTGGAAATTCTTCCTGTGCAGGCCAGAGCTTAAAAGTACATTACCACTCGGGCTTTGAATGGCCGACATGGTTTAAAAGCACCCCATATTACCAAACAACAAAAGCTACATCTTTCGAATAAAGCTCTTAGATCACGAATTCACGGTTTCAAGTTTTTTCTTTTTGGCACATCCCCATTGTGAATTCACCATTTCATTGAAAAGATGAAATAAACAGCATCTTCCAAATTGATTCCAACCAAATAGTACCAGTCATTTCAATTTGACACAAAAACTAAGAGATTTGCCTCCATTACTGTGTTTTAACTCGGTGGTATTTACAGAATCTCTCTCCATCTGTGCGAGTAATATTCGTAAGAGACAATGAAGCAAAGTTGTACCATTTTTAGTGAGAGCAGAAGCAATGATTAAAAGGTGAAGTTTGGGTGTTGAGCACCTTGAATTTCAATTAGACTTCATTTCAACGTCTCTATCACCTTCCGTCTTAACATCAGAAGTAGCTGCTGGGAGAAGCCCTAAAAGTGGCAAAGGAAGCAAGGAGTTGAGATTGCACAAAATAATTAAAAAGGCTAAGTTGTCAAAGTTATCCTTTGTGACTCCAAAATGCTGGGTTAGACCAGCGCCAATCAGCCCTCCAAGAACACTTCCTACATTTGATATGGACATTAGGGTTGTAAAAAGTGTTGCTTCCATTCCTTCTGGACATAACGTCGCTGCCAGCACAAGAACAGGCATGAAAGATGCCTGCAAAAAATTAGTAAATTAGCTTGCTACTTCTGCATAACAAGCATCATTTGATGAATCAAACCTGCACTGAATAAGCAATAGAACCGATGCACAGCGGAAGATGGGCAGTAAAAAGAACACGGCTCAAAGTATTCATGTGAACTCAACAAGATCCATGATACTATAACAAAGATAATGTTACATCCGATTTTTCCTCTTAGAATGACAAGATGAAGGAACCATGCAGCAAATTTGAACAAAACCATTCTTTCTGAAAAAATTAAAATTTCTCAGAAAGAGATGCAATATATATACCAACTACCAAGTTACCAATTGCCAGAAAGATTTCTTGGTGAGACTACAGGCCCGCAGTAACCAGAAAATTCTCTAGCAATTTTTACTATGGAGAATTTGAAAAAGTTATGCATTTTAGGGTAAAAACAGGCATGCTACACCCATGTAACTGAATCATGACACCAACTGAATTACACCTGTTTGTGCATATAAGTATATAGTTCAAGGGATAATAAATTACCTGAGCAAGAACTGTTATAATCTAATAATCTCCAATTGCAAACCACTGATCACTTATGCCAAATTTTCGGTTTAGTCCAGTCACAAGGAAAACCTCAGCCAAAAATAACCAAAAGAAAGTGGCAATAATAAAATGCTCATAAACACAATTAAGTCGCAGGTCAGCCTTGACCAAAGACCCCTGTGTCATTCCAAGTGCTGTACCACCTATCGTAGTAAAAACAAAAATTTTCGCGAAGGAATATTTTTCAGAAAGCCATTATACAGTCCAACCCCAATCAATGAAGCAATTGAGGTAACAAGGTTCACCCGTCCTAGAAAAAAAAAAACAAAGGATTATGACCATTGGCACCCTTATGTGAAGTAAAACATAGCAGAGTCTGATTGTGGTGTTGCCTGCCAGAGGAAAATAAATAATGTAGGAAGAAATACATTGGGCTGCTTGACTGCATCCCATAACTGAACAATACGCTACTTTGAGCTTTCCAGAAGGCCAGGACCAGTCAAAGCAAGATTCTGTCCTCTTACTGGACCAAGAACAGCAACTGCAGAAGTTATCAGTGGTAATAACGCCGTGACACCAAACAAACCTGAGATAATATCAGCACTATAATAGATTGAGAGTCATCAATACTATGAAATTAAATTTAAGCACAGCTACTTCAAGTACCTTACACCATAAGCATCCACCAGAGAGCCACTAAAGTAGGCACTCACAATTCCACCAAAAGCTGAAAAACCCCAACATAAAGACTGAAGAGATCCTGACATGCTTTGTGACTCACCACGGGCCCTCTCTACCACCATGGAATCCACAACCTACATTATGAATTTTTTTGAGATAATTCTCAAGGATCATCTGAATGCACATACAAGAGCGAGAAGAATTGGGTGCATAACAGATATTTGGGCAACATATAATTCATATTAAAAATATATTTTAATTTTTTTTTAAAAAAAAAAAAAGCAGATTGACAGGTAACATAGACATGCATTAATCACCATATCGTCTCTATCCCAATTAAATTTGGACCTCTGTCCAGCTATGGCTGTAATTAATCATCAGAAGATAGGGTAACTTAAATGACACCATCTAGCAGGGTTTAAAAAATTGCCCATTATTGTATTGTATTGGAGATTATGTAACAGATTTTGCATTACCCTCTGAGTCACAAGTGAATTTTTCAGATCACTTAGAATTGCCCGGTACCGTTACAAAATGCACAGTACGGTGGATTTATGTTGTGACGGAATAGAGAAGCCACTGTCGAGCAGAATCAAAATGCTAGATAAAACAATAAACCTGGTTTTCTTCATCATTGCGCACCTGGGTCTTCTTAGAGAGCGACTGATTCAAAGAGTTTCTTCAAGTTCTTTTAGATTTTATCAAGTATTTGAATTGCTGATCAGTTCTTTGACACCAATTTGATGGTTCTATCCACTTTCTCACATGGCAGAGAGCTAGGAGAAGAGGATGGGCACTGCGAAAAGGAATGTAGTTTAGGATTTTATTTTATTTCTTTATTCTTGTTGATTATTCTTTTTTTTATTTTGTCTTTATTTTATTTTATTTTATGTCTTGTTGATTATTCTTTTCCGCAGTATCTTGTTGATTATTTTTATATGTTACCTTCTTTTTTGTTTTTTTTATTTTCCAATTTGGTACATACCATTTGGTTGTTTGCTTTTTTTTTTTTTTGTCTTTATTTTATTTGGTACATACCAATTTACCTTCTTTTTTTTATTTTGTCTTTATTTTATTTTATTTTATCTTTTTTTTTTTTTGGTTGTTTGCTTTTTTTAGATGATCCCAGATGAAACACACAGAATTTTACTAGAGAATGAAAAGTTCCAAAGCTCAAAAGAATTAACGAAATGTAAATTGTTAGTGATGACCACCAACTGTGTCTTGCAATTAAATAATTCTACTTAATTAGTTCTTCACTTGAATGTGTGAACTAGTAATAATGTGTATCTCTTCAATAAATTTGGATTTTAGGCAAGTTGTCATTATTCTAAAAAATTCACAATAAAGTCACCATAACCGTTATACTTTAACTGCGACATACTAACACGTCTACAATGCAATTGTGATCGTGTCTGCAACAATGATCACAACTGCAATTTAGACCCTTGCCATCTAGATTCTAATAAACCACATATCATCCACATATTTCTAAGAGTCACAAGTTCGATAAATATTAATTCACTTACTGATCACTTGTTTATCCAAGCATTTAAACAAATTAACAAAGCCGAAGATACTCATGACATCTGAAAAGGCAACAGAAAGTGATCCAAGAAGTATGCAGAAAAGCAGCACCATACTTTCCATCAACTAGAGTAGCCATTAAGGTCCAAGAGAATGCACAAAGAAGTCCAGAAAGAACCAAATACGACCTTCTCCGATAACCAAAAAGTGGGACAGAATCACTGCAGCCAACAAAAGCTTTACTTAAAAGAAATTCACACAACAAGAGTCCAGTTATATTGAAAAACAAAAAGAAACAAATCCACCTAATAAATGCGCAAAGAGGTTTGACAAGCCATGGTAATGCAGAAAAACCAGATATCACAGCTGTCTAGTCAACAATGTAGATTGCCAGTCCTTAAAACATTAATCAAAATGGACTACTCATCACATTTTTGGCATTGCTATTGCAAAAGGCTATAATTGTTGGCAAAAGCTATGATATTAGGTTTCAAGATATTTTAAGCTAGTCAAAAAGTTTTTTAGTTTTCTTCTCAAGCTGATTTAATAGCTATTTGCAAAAACTTCAGATTTGAACTTTTTCTCAAAATCAACTTTTGGCTCTTAAAACTCATATTGAACCCATTACCAATTAGGAAGATGATTTCTTCTATTCTTTGCCAAAAATTGCAATTAACAATAGAATGCCAAAAACGCCTTTATACTCTCCACTCTTACACTTCATTAGCCACAGAAATCTCACTACGAATGTTCAGATTATGATCTACCAACATTTAAAAAAAAAAAGATACCAAACGATGGTAAAGAAAATTATTAAGAACACAATATAGAATGCACATAGTTAACTCAATTCTACTACAAAAGCATACCTCAGCAGGATCTAAATGCAGATCATCTTTCAAATAAAAACTCACAGCGAGTCTGGACAGTCCTACAACACCCTGAACAAAATACACCATTGCAACTGCAATATTATCGGGAGACAAATCCACCCCAAAGCATTTGATTCTGCTATTAACATATCGGTTTTTACGCACTCCATTGTTAACACTATATAGCCTCCCTCTTCGTTCAACTCTGCTGTTACCATTTCACCTTTACCGCCACCTAATACGTAAAAACCAAGCAGAAAAAACCTGCTTATAAACTCATAATTCAACTACTTCAACCTTATCATAACTCAAAATTCAATATCATCATCATCACGACAATAAATAATAATAATCATTTCAAATACTTAAACATTGTCTTAAAACAAATCTGGTAACAAACGATGCGGTTTAAGCTACATTTTTTCTCGGAAAAACAAAGGACTTACTTTCTGCGGAAACCAAAAGCGACTAGTCGCTTCGGTTCCGCCGGTGAGATGGCGTCGGCATGGACATGTCCTTTACCGGTTTCCGTCGCGGCCTCCGGGGAGATCTGCGAGCGATGATAGAGAGGGATTTCCGATAGAGAGCAGAGAAGAAAAGGAGAAAGGCTGAATTTTGCAGCGTATGATTGGGATAAAGGTGAAATTTATTGAAGCCATTAAAATGGTGATAATTCAAGTTTTTTATTCAATCAACTAAGCTCCTTAACTGCTACCTGGTACTTTCAGTTCGGTTCGAATGACTTATATACCCCTGTGCATTCTCCATCTTCATGATGGTACATTGTGCTGCCACGTAACTATTTGTAGCCCGCGAAAATATTTTCTGTGCCTGTTCCCGGCCCGATTTAGTGATTGTGAATCTCGTGTCTAGCCCAAATAAAGGACAAAAGAGAAATCTTCAGGCCCATTAAAGCAGTAGGATATGAATAAACATAGAAATAGGGACTTGATTTCTGAGTAGGGTGGCAGTTTTAAACTCAGGTTTGAAAATTTGATTAGAATCTATTAAAAAATAATAATTTAAATCTGATTTAGTCTAAAAATAAATCTAAAATAATTTAATTTAAAATGATTTAAAAATTTTTTAGTCGAATCGTACTCAATTTAAGTCTAATCCGCAAATTAATTAGAATTGACTCAACCCTACATATCAATCCAAATTATTTAATTTAAACTATTAGAATATTTAATTTTTTTTAAAAAAATAAAAAATTTATTTTTAATGTTATGTAAATTTAATTTACTTACTCATTTTATATAAATTACTTAAAAATAAATTATATTTAATTTATTAGGCATTTAAAAAAATTACTTATTTTCTATTTATGAAAATCTATTAGATTAAAAAATTATTTTTCTCAATGAATTATGAGAAAATATTGCATAAATAATAAAAAATCCAAACAATTTTTTAAAAGCATATTTAAAAAAAGTGAATAGCAAATGACTTGATCTAGCTCTATTTGAAATTCTTTTTGTATGTAAATCTAATAAATAATATTGATTCGTTTGAAATATGACTCAAAATGACATTACTTGATCCATTTATCACCTCTATTTTGAAATATATCATTGAATCAGGCTACTAAACATCAAATTGTAATGCAAATAATTTGGCTATCATTTTGTTTCAATAATATAATTATAATAATGTTATAGAAAAATTCAATGTGATTATTGTATAATATTTTCTTATTAATTACGCTAAGAATGTGGTTTAAATCTGCAATCTCAATTTAAATAAATGATTCAATAAGTTCACAAAATGCTCATTAGTTATATTGGAATTTCAACAGAGTGAGTGCATTAAAATGCATTATTTTCTCATTTTGCATTTTTATGTTT
>CATIWR010502137.1:0-14618 GCA_949677035.1 Omphalea diandra | reverse complement strand
TATATATATATATATATATATATATATATCAAGTCACAAATTTGAAGGAGATGAAACCTTAATTATAGTGATCAATATAATCCTCCCTTGGACTTCATTAGTGGTAGATTTTGAAACACATGTTAAATATTATTAGTGATAGATTTTATAAAAAAAAAAAAAATTAAAATTATAATAAAAAGATAAAACAAAAAAATTAAATATAAGCAACTATACTTGGCATTTAACAAGTCGATAACTAAATGAAAATCTCATTAACAAAAACTGAAAAAAATAATCCCTTTGCAAAATCTACTAATAAAATTCACCCAACTCATTTTATAGCATTGAAATTTCACTTAAAATTCTGATCAAAATTAGATCACAAAATCTAAATTCATTACACTAACCTTTAAACAAATACAATAAAAATAAAATAAAACAATTATTATGTTTTTATTTTATTTGCAATATATTTTTGTTTATTTTTTAAGGATTTTATTTATTTTTGCAATAGTTATAATAGTAAACCCTTGAAATATGTATTTTATTTTATTAAAATTACCCCTAATTACATAAAAATTCATTTTTTTTATATTTTCACAATTATAATTCAACCTTTTAAAATACGTAATTATATTTAAAATTGGATGAACTTATGTGAACCATAATTAAAATTGAAGTGAAAATATTAGTTATGAGTGAAATCCATAATCAACTCAAAATTTGAAAAATGAGGAAAATAATTGATAAGATTTTTATTTAATCAGTAATAAAATTTTAAAAAATAAATATATATATTTTTAATTTCACTTGATTTCGAATACTTTTATATATCATGCATGATTCATGTAATAGTTATATTAACCAATGTGATGCAATGTACAGTGTTCATAAAATAATTAATTACTCTAACATAATTAATTCTCGAATTTGAAAAATAAATATGAAAATTATAATTGACTGAATATTTAAATAATTTTATAAAAGTTTATATAGACACCAAAAGATTAAAACAAATAGAAAAAGAGATCCTAATTTGAGTAAGGTAACAAAATTAAAATTTATTTTTTAAAAAAATAAAAACTTGCCTATTAAAGCCCAAAATGAATGATTTTTGGCTAAAAAAGGATCCTATTAAACAAGCTAAATTAATTTTACTGTACGACACATAAATCAGTATTTTTTAATATATTATAAGTTTCATAATTTATCTAAAATTTTAATATTCAATTTCTATTATAAACCTCAAAATTTACTTTTGTGGATTACTTATGCTCTAAATTATCTAAAAATTGTATATTAATGACATCAAAATAGCATAGTTTTTTACATCAATTTTGATTATAGATATAATTAAAAATTTATCCAATTGTAAATGAAATTATCTATTATAAAAGATTAGAGTGTATATAACTGTGAAAACGAGAAAATGTTTATATTTTTTTAATCAGCAAATGTAAAATTCATTAAAGTTAATAAAATCTTGAATTAAAAGTGTTTAAAAGATGAGAATTTACATCAAAAAGCGTTTGAAAATATGACTTAAACTACATAATTTTTAATTTAATTTTAAAACTTAAATAATATATTGAGATTTTTTCAATTTATTCTGTTTATTAAGATTTTCATCCCAGTATGATATTGGGTGCGCATTTTAGCTATGACTGGGTCATATGAAAGTGAAAGCGGAATAGATATTTGACCTTACAAAATAATGAACCACACATGTCAAAGGGTATGTAGTATTAAGTCAAGACCTATACATGCATATACTACAAAGTATTGATTAAAAAATAAAGGCATATTATAAAATTGTCTCACATAAAAAAAATACCCAAAAGAGCAATTGACCAAGCCAAAAAGTTTGTTAAATTTTCATTAACAAAATTATAATTGGTCACTATTTATTTAGAATATAATCATCTATACACCAACCCTTTTGAATGTCGGCTAACCAATAACAAAAATACACCTTTTCAACACACACACACACATATATAAAACCATGTCAAAGGACAAATTTGAAGGAGATGAAACCCTAATTATAATGACCAATATAATGGTCTCTTGGACTCCATTACTAATCAACACCAACAAAAATAGATTTCAGAGAGATTGCCAAGTGGATAATTTTAGTGCAAACTTGATGTTAGTATACTTAGCTACATTAGGTTTTCATATTGGTACAAGCAATTGTGGAAATGAATGCTACACTAACTATATAATATATATGAATAATAAAGATATAGGTAGAGGAAGGAAGGAAGGAAGGAAGATGGGTGGGAGTTTACTCCCCCAAAAGAAACCCTAGGTGGGGGTGGGGGAGTGCCCAACCACCAACTCATGACATTGGCCTTTTTGACCACCTCAATCCGCGGCGAACAATTTTATTCTTTTATGTGCAAGGTTATGGTGCCCTGATGAGACCCATTAATTGGTCCAAATTAAAATTATATTTTGTAAAGTGGGTTAAAATTTTATGTCCAACTTCAAGAATTCTGTGACTTGTTGGATGTCTAATATGTGTACTCGGATTGGATGTATGCACAGGATCAGCCACCAATCCAGAAGCGTTGGCGCAACACATGTCCATGGCTCAAAATCTTTTGGGGTGTGCATTTTATTTTATTCTCTAGCATAAGAGCAACAAAGGCTAATTTATATACCTAGTAATGCCAGTGGCGTTAGTGGCGGATTCATAAACTTTTATTAGTAGGGTAAAATTATAAATCTATACTTTTTTAACTCGTTTTTAATTTATTAATCATAAACTTTATTCATGTTAATATTATTAAATGAATTCTTAATTTTATTAAATTATAAATTTCATAATAAACTTTTATTAAGTAATATAAAAATATTCGGATAATTATGAAATTGTAAATTCTGTTTTATATAGAATAAATTAAAATAATTACAAATTTTATCGATACAAGTACACCCTAGGAACATATTAATTTAATAGATCTTATTAAAATAGTTAAAAAGGATTATTAAAAATTTTATGAAAATTTAATTATCAATATTTACTACTAAAATGATGAAAATAGTCTAATTTCATTTAAGTTGTATAATTATAATTTAGGCGAGATCAAATTTATAATAATAAAATAGAATAGTAAAAATAAAATAAAATTTACCTTAATAACTAAATAAATTGAAAAATTAGCAAAAGCATTTGTCTCTTCTGCCTCAGTTGTGAATCCACTCTTGAGTGGACTAATTATATTCTTTATGCACTGAAGATGAAGAATTTTACAATGGTAGTGCTTAAAGTTAGATATCGACTTTAAATAATTTTACTTAACAAAATATACTTTTATGACATATCAAATTATCAAAGTTTTATTTTATTAATTTATCAAAATATGGCTTTCAATTTCAAGTGCTGCTGACATCTTTGATTTAGCGGGAAAAAAAAAAAGAAGAAAATGAAAACCAAAGTTCTAGGCTTCTACCAACAAAAGGTGATAACAAGTGGTTGTTATCTTCAAATGATAATTATTCTTGGTAATGTTAATGCCAGCCAATTAATCTATATATGTTCTTTGATTAGTGCTCATCGAAATAAATAGTCTATTTATATTAGTTCATGCAATTGTTCAACAATGGTTGATGGTAGAGGTGATGAAGAATGGTAAGTGGTAACATTTAACCAATTAAAATAGAAAAACGAAAATCCAATAGAGAAATTGTTACCTTCAGCTTTACTATATATATATATATATATATATATATATATATATATATATATATATATATATATATATATATATATGTTCCCTAACTCATTATAGTAGTAACTATAATTTAAAACCTAACCAATAGCCTCATTTTATTTGAGAATTGATGAGGGAGACATTGTGCTAGCCTTATTTACTGAGTGCTCTATCACACAAACTCACACTGATTGGCAAACATGATATGCCAGCATCAAGGAATCAAATTTCAGTTGAAAGTACATTGATCAAAATTTGTATAATTGTTTAAAGGAAAAAACAATTTAGACCCATCAATCTAGGGAAAATGTACTATTGTTTTTAATAAAAATAAATCATAGTGGATTGTGTCATATCCAATTTTTAAGGGTTTGTAATTAGGAATGGCAATAACATCCATTTAAATAAACAAGTCTCTATCATGCTTACATATCTCTTCTAGTCCACTTAATTAGGGAGAGAAAATATACACCATCTTTCACTAATACTGATTTAAGTTGGAATGGTGCTCTAGAATGACATGATGGCAATGGTTTACTATTTGAATTTGTGTAATTTCTATTGCATTTATAGATCTAAAAATTTCAAATTACACTTCTAAATAATAGATATTATGCTACCGTGACCGACACAATCACTTAAAATATTTGTGAGATAAGATAAGAAAAAAATTTTATATTAATATTTTTGCTATGTACAGGATGACCAACCGACTATCCTCTTTAAACGTTTATGGGATCCACTTAGGATTCAAATGCATTGTCTCCACTTTGTCTCCCGCTTTGACCTCAAACCCTCTTTCCTTGTACTCTAAAATCAGAACATAACAAAGATCATATATGTTTAGGTTGTCTTGCACTTCAACATTTTGTGACCTTTCTTGCCGACGGGCCTATCAATTGTTGCCACGTGTTAAAAGAAAAGCACAAGATCACTATATAGGGCTTTTCTATACGAAAATTTACAAGCTGTTCATGTGTAGAGCCATATTTACAATTTCTTGTTTCTTCTTTGAAATATTTGGTTTTCTCGATTCATAACTTACATCTAATCTATTAATTGTTTTCCAATCCTAATTTAGATATCCTAAGTTAATTGACATATTAGTAGTCTAATTTCTCCCTGAATTAAATTTTTTTTTGGAAAATATAAAAGATTATCAAAGTTTAAACTTTCGATCTGATACTTTAACAGACACTCCACCATAAAAACTTAGTCTAATTGTTATGTAAATGCGCATTTGTGGATTAACGCCAGAAGTGATGTAGATGTTCTACTTGCCATAGAATTAGATTGGACGAATATGGTACTTCACTTTAATAAAAAGCCATTATCGTAGCTTGGAAAGATGGCATTATTCATTCAGCACAAGAAATCTGTCACATATACTTGGAGAGGTGGTCCATACTCTAAAGCAGCAGATACGTATGTATGTAGATATGTTAGGGAGCCAGCCACTGTGTTTGATCTTGGAAATTCTTACCAACTTGAAAAAAAAAAAGAAAAGAAATAAAGTCATTAAAGTAGATAGAAATTAACAAGATAATAGAAAACAAGAAGAAGAGGTAGTGAACTGGAGGAATGAGAAACTGTCTCCAAAATAATTCGTTTTACTGAGATGGACTGATGATGGGGTCTCACGTTCTGATGATCTGCAGGACCCATGGTTGATTGATTAATTTCTAAATTTTTATTTTACTCCTTAACACATGCATTTTTTTTTTATACTTTTGAATCTATCTATTAATTAATGATGCTATGTAACGCACATATAGTTATTATTTTGGGGAACCACGTATTAGAAAGTTTTTTTTATAACCTATTTCATTTTTTTTTTTGGGATTACATTTAGAGCGATAAATTTTGGCTTGATATGAAAACTCAAGTGAAATTCACAAAAAAAAAAAAAAAAAAAAAAAAGCAAAATGATTTGAAATTTGAAAGAGATCAAAACAAACTTGAAAATTTTAAAATTAAATCGGAAACGTTTTTAACTCGAACAACTAATGTATCCGAATTTAACTAACCGTAATCTGATTCAAAATGATCTAAATTAATTATTAAAATATTTTAAATGTTAAAATAATATTTTTATTTAAAAATTAAAATTAGAAGTGAGTTAACTCAAATTAAAAGTGATTTAACTCAATCCAAAATTTGAAAATACCTGCAAATTTTTTTTTATATAATTTGACTTGATGATTTTAATTGACCTTTTAACAATTCAAAATGATTGGACTGAACTCTATAAAGAAAAAACATGACCGAAATTAATCAACCCGACTTGCAACCTTTATGTATATCAGAATATAAACTTTGAGATTTCTTTATTTTGTTTGTTCTAGATTTAATTGATTGATGAACCCTATACATTGTATTTGAGGGAAATACTTCCACGCCTTCTCTTTATCGATTTTTCACCTTTTAATTTTTTCATGGTATCTTTTTTTTTTCTTCATTTTTTTAAGGTTATTATTAGATATGGTAAATGAGCTAGATCAGATAGATCTAAGATGGGTCAATTTCAAATTACATTTTTTGGAACAAGTTTAAGTTATCTCATCGAAATAAGATGTAAAATTTGAATTATTTTTCAAGTTTCAGATTAGATTAGTTCACTCTTAATTTTGACTTTCTAAATTAAAAAATATTATTTAATATTTAAATTGAATCAATCAAATTAATGTCAGATTCATCTATAAGTCAAGTCAAGTTGAGCCAATTTTGAATTGAATCGTTTTGAGTTCAAGAAATTGAATATCAATATATAATAAGAAATCAGAGAAGCGTGAGAGAAGTTTGCCAGATATTGTTTCTATAGTCGAGACCTATGAAAATAATCACAAAATAGTGGATTTTGTCTCAAATTAAGATGTTTATAAAATTTTATTTTTGTTTGTAATAAAATTGTAAGGTTTGATGAATTGAAAATGTTTACAATAAATTTGTCCAAATTTTCTATTGTTTATTTAAAGAAAAAGAGCACTAAGAGATTAAAAAGGAATAAAGAAAATTAAAAACGTAGATATTTTAATCAATTAATATATAAGTTAATGAAATTCACTTGTTCGGCAATGCGTTTTTTCTATACGCGTTTGTTGATGTCAACAGTTAATGTTTAATTAGTTATAAGTATATTTATAAAATATAATTAATAAAAAATAAAATATTAAATACTAAATTAATCAAAATTAAAGATAAAATGTCAAAATGATCCATCATAAATAATTCAGCAGCAACCCTCACACTTGGCCCTCTTTTACTAATAGTGTAGTTTTTGTGAAGCATATTATTATGTGCTTTAACATAGAATAAAAAAGCAAGAAAATGGGAAAATTATTAAGCCAATAAGCATCATGTCAAAAGCATATAATTTATATAATTTTACTATAACGCCGACAAGCTTTTGACTTTGGTTCCCTTGTCCATGTTTTCACCAGCATTAAACTGCTCATATATAGGGTCTTTAATAGTATCCTGCACTATATGCATTCATTTTACCTAATTCAAAATCCATCATTTGTTAATTCACTAAGTGCATTGCCGGCCATACCTACTCCAATCATTCTTTCTCCTTTTCTCTTTTCTTGTTATTATTGTTTCTTTTACAATATGGTTGGTATGGCCCCTTTGATACTAAAAGATTTTTGACTTAATTAATTCTCTGCTTGATTTCGGATCATCTAAGCCATATTAGTCAATAGAAGTGGTGATTTCTAATATATGATTCAAAATCAATATGATTTTGTCTATAAATTAAAATTAAGAGTGATTAGACCTGATCTGACACTCAAGAATAATTCAAAATAACTTGAATTATTTTTCTGTATATTAACTCAATCATCCAACTAACTCGAAAAAGATGCAAATTAAATCTGATCTGATCCAAATTGATTTGATACAAAATTAATCTGATCTAAACCTGTCTAATCCAATTTATTTATTACCTTTATTAGTCAATTTAATATAAATGCAGTAGTTTCTAATCTGATTCAAACTATGGTTAGATTCGAAATCAAAAGAGACTCAAAATAACTCAATTCGAATTTAATCTAATCCGCTTTATAGGTTAATTCAAATTGATTTGACCATAGATTGATGCAATTGATATGATTTAATTTATTTAAAATGATTAAAATTTATTTAAAAATTAAAATAATTTGACCATATTTGACCTTAAATTTGAAATGATTTAGATTCTTTTTTGCATCTTGATCTAATGATCTGACTTGTCGTTATTCGAAATGATCTAACCTGGATTCACTTGAAAAAAATGTTATTCAAAATTAATTCAATTTAAATTCATTCAATTTGATATATTTTTCCTCTCTACTTCAATTTACAAGCTCTTTCAACTTAGGGTTACACACACACACACACACACACACACACACACACACACACACACACATATATATATATATATATATATATATATATATATATATACACATGTATGTATGTATGTATGTATGTATGTATGTATGTATGTATGTATGTATGTGTGTGTGTGTGTGTGTTGGCCCTCATGCACCAAGAAGGGGGTTGAATTGGTGGAAAATTTGAATTTTGATTTTGGAGAAAGCTCATAAAAATGAAAAATTAGAGAAAGATTAGAAAAAAAAAATGAACACAAGAGTTTTATAATTGTTCTAGTATTAACCAATCCTACATCTACTCTCTAACACCAATTGGGAGTTTCACTCAATCACTAATTTTTACAAGCTCATACTCAACTTAATGTTTAAACTCACACCAAACCTTACAAGTGTTTTCCCAATACTCACATTCAACCTAGTGTTTTAGTTTCACACCAAACTTTACAAGTGTTTTCCTAAGATTGACACTCAAACCTATACAAGAGTTTTCTAAGATTCACTCTCAAACCTAAACAAAAGTTTTTTTTTTATATAAGGGATCACTCTCAAACCCAATCCAATGTATTTAAAACTCACACCAAACTATATACAAAAAAATAAAGAACTAAAGTTGTGAGAATTAATTTTGCAAGAGTTTTGGCACAATCAATGGTTGTCCTCTTGCATTCAAGTCCATTTGGTGGTATATTTATAGACAATAACCACCAAAAAGATGTTACAAAGAAATTATGTCTAAATCTCTAAGTTGTGTTAGACATATCTGGCATTAAATGCTTGTTAGACAAAATTCGTGGTCGAGATTGAAATTCGTGATTGCTATTTTTGGACTGTGTCTAACTGGTACTCCACGTGACATAAAAGTATTGGTCTTTTAAAAAACAAACCATTGGATCTTTCTAATGGATCTCCAAATTTGCGGTCGCTACTCAAATTTGCGATCAGTATTTTCTTTCTTTGGATGCGATGGTCACTGCGAAATCGTCTATCTAACATGGAGATGTAGTTTTACCAATTCACGATCGCTACCAAAATTCGTAGTCGCATATTTGAATCTTAACAACATTTTTTCAAAATTCACGATCGCTATTGAAATTCGTGGTCGCGACTTTTGAATCTCAACAACATTTTTTATAATTCGCAATCGCTATTGAAATTTGTGATCGCTAATTTCGAAGGCAGATTTTCATACTTTGAGTTTTTATTTTTTTTACTTTTAATCACTCCTATTCAACTTCCAATGATATTCTATCTTAATATCTACAAAAATAACACTTGAAATTGACATTAGATTTGAACAATCTAGTCCAACAATATATATATATATATAAGTTCATGTTTACAATCTTAAAATTTGAAGACGATTTCTTTCTTTTTTTGTTTTTTAGAAAATCAAAATTTTATTGCATAGGCCAAACGAAATAAGGTGTCTCATTAAAAAAAAACCTTAAGGGATAAAACCAAATGGAAAGATCGGACAAAAGAATGTTATAGAACTACACAAGACTCTCATCCTCCAACCATACAGACTCTCCTAAATTTCCTTGACCATACTTGGCAAGACTATTAGCTACACCATTAGTCATCCTAGAGATGAGCTTAATATCATCAACTCTACGTACATTAAATAAAACTAGAATATCTTCGACAATAAGACAGATTTGAAAGCAGCTCTCCTTTTGAGACAAAGGTAACAACTTCACTAGTATAGGACTTAATACTGAAATTATGAAAACCGCACTCCATTACAAGAGTCAATTCTTCTAGTATGGCACATAACTTAATCATAAGGACTTAGCTTGCATAGATTAAGGAGGTCGCCCTAATTGCCATACACTATCCTGCGCTACTACGAATGATTGTTCCCATAGCTGCAGACCCGTCTTGGGCCAAAAACGAACCATCCACATTGATCTTGAATTGTCCAGTCTGAGGGAGTGACCATGTCAACGGTTTATTTAAGCTTGAAGACTTGTTTTGCTCACTAATGATCAATGCATGAACAAAATTCTCATGGAAAGTCACCTTATCATAACACCTGCTATCTTTTGGCACCTCTCCTCCATGCAAAGATTCATTCCGTGTAATCCAAACCATCCAACAAAAGATGCCAAAAACTTCAAAATTACTTGAAGTAAAAACTTTACTCATGTTCTTAAGGATATCCAAAATGTCAAGACCCAAGCAACCTCTTAAAACATATGAAAAGGAACTGTTGCTCCAATGTTTTTTTTCCTAGAGGACAAAAGAAAATCACGTGTTATAGTCTCAAAACCAAAGTCGCAGTGTTTGCAAATAGGATTAAAGGGCACACGATGGTGCATTCCAGTTGGAATTGTATTGGAGCAAAGCCTCCACAAAAATATTTTGATCTTTGGAGGCAAGCAAAAGCACCATAAAATCCCCGCAAACAATCCATATCCAAAGAGAGTGCAGTGGCTTGGAGTAACTCCATTTGAAGCACAATCATATATGCACTAACCATGTATTGACCATCTCCACTGAAATTCCAACATAGAGAATTCAAAATCAAATAGCATGGCCTTGGAATTTGACAAATAGCTTCGACTTCAAAGGAGTAAAAACATTGCCCAATCAAACTTCAATTTCATGTACCATTAGCTTGAAAAACGACACTAACAGGTGCATCTAACAACAATTGTTTTGATGAAGAGATTTAATACCTGTAAGAAAGTGGCAGCCATTGATCTTTATTAATTTTAGTTGATAGACCGTCTCCGATTCTCCAACGAAAACCCTTGCAAAATATAGTTTTAGCCCATAAAAAAACCTTCTCCAAATGTATGAAGGGGTAGAATAAAAACATTAGAGACATAAAAAAAAAAAAAAAAAAGTAAAAGGATAATACTTGTCTTTCAAGACTCGAGTCACTAGGGAATTAGGTCTTGAAATCAACCGCTAAATCTGCTTACCAATCATAATTTTGTTAAAAATCTGTAGATTCCTAGAGCCCATGCCACCTCATTTTGGCCTATAAAGAAACTATCATGACTTCTAATGTAATCGGTTACTCCTATTTTCATTGCCCCACCAAAAATTTGTACAACTACTTTCAATATCAAATGCAATTGAATCAGGAATTTTAAAGCATGTCGTAATATAAGTTGGAATCAACTGGATAACTGACGTAATTAGGCACTCCCTACCTCTAATGGAAAAAAGCTTGCCATTCTAGCTGTTTAAGCTTGTAATTTGAAGACGATTTCTAATTAAACACTATTGAATAAAAAACTCATAAATAACAAAACTTTATTGATACATTATTATATCTGTAAATAAAATCATTTTGGAAATGATTCCGAGTTGAGTGTTTTTGGGGTACGTGTATAGATTAGAATATTCCATTAGAATATTGGAAGGGAGAAACATCCCCACTATAAAGCTATGGACCTAATTGGTCTCCTAAAAGACCTACAATATATTGTTTGCAGCTCTTTCCTTAATAAAAATGCTCATGATAGTTTTTTATTTAAAAAATTCTATTAAGAGATATTATGACTCATTCAGCCTTTTTTTTTTTTTTTTTTTTTTCTGAGGAAGGATAAATCATTCATTCTTGAATAATTGTGATTCACCTTCATCTATAGATTAAAAATAAAAATAATTATTTAAACTAACAAAATCAAAATAATGATAATTAGTTATACTATTCTCAAACAGAGTTAACAGATAATTAATTATAATGTTCTCAAGTCAAATTAACTAGATATTTTAATTGTAATATATGAGAAGCACACTTTGTTCGATAATTAAATAAATCGCAAATCGGCTTTTTTATATTTCAATGAAAAGTATTTCTAGTTAAAGTTAGTGTCTGAGTTTAATCCAAAAATTAATTTCTTAATTATTTTAATTTTTTTTCAAACTTAAGTTGAATTTAAATTATTTTTAATTGTCAGATTGAATTTTGGAGTTTGGTACGCCTCTATCATCTTTCATATACAATTTTTTAATTTTTTTTTTTATACTTTGGTCATATCGTAGAACTTTACAATTTAAGCCATAATCAATGAAGTTAAGAACAATTTAAATTAGCAATTTTTCTAATCTTTAAGTTTTTTACTTTTTTCATGTAAAAAAAAAATTTTTTTTTCTTTTGTTACTTTTAAATTTTTATATTTTAATATATATAACAGGATAAGGAGGTTGCCAAGATATTAAACATGGGATAAAGAAATGAAGCCATTTTCTGTGTAATGTCTTTTTGTATAGTCTAAATGGTGCGCAACTAATTTGTTTTTGGAACATGAAATGAGATTTCATTGATAAATAAAGAAGAAACTTACAGGAGTTATAGAAGAAAATAACAAGTACAATTCAAATAAAAAAAGTTAATAATTTAAAATAATTACATAAAATACATTATGTTCACTCAACATTAAAAAAATGAGTATTTTGCATGAATAATTATGTGAACAGTATTTAATGGAAACATATAGTTTTGCTCCTATATTTGGTGTAAGGCTTTCTTGGATCTTGATGATATGAGATCCATCAATTCAAGTTGATAATAATCCATTTTAAGGGCTGAATACTACTTTCTTTCCTCGATCATGCTTTCTTTCTTCCTCGTGCGGCTTTTCTCTTGAATTTACATAGGGGATTGCTGACAACAATCCATTTTCTTTACACTTTTTTATTTTTTAACTTTTATTGTGTTTTTATATCCTTTTTGTTAATTTATGTATGATTTTGCTCCTTATCTAACTAGATTTTATTGGGTTTTAAATCCCTTTCGTAGAATAAATTAAGAAATTTATTATTATTTTTTTAATTTTGTCTTTTAGTATGAAGAGATTCAAAACCTTAAAGTGCCACGCAACTAATAGGCTTCTACTTTCTAGTCTACATGTTTTGCTTTGTGAACAAAGTGCTTTCTAATTCTTGTGATTTTAGAGGTGGTAGTGATGGCCTTACGGAGATATGTTAAATAGATGGTTATGATGATTTGTAAGTGATGATGGTGGTAGAGGGTGAGGAAAACATATCAAATTTATTGTTTTAAGGAATGAATTGTCCCTTTAAACTTAAAAGCCATCCTCAATAAGGGCTGTTTTGTATCAATCTGGAATGTATTTTTGTTATTTTTTAAATTAAAAGAGTATTTTTTAAAAAAATGTATTATAGAAATAAATAAAATCACTTTTTATGGTTTTCATAAATTTTAATAATATATTTTTATTTTTTTAAAAAATAAATTTTAAAATTAAAATAATGATTCTAATTTGCTGTAGTTCATAGTTTTGAGATTATATTAAATTGTCTATAATTATCGCCACCTTATATTCCATATTTTGTAATAAGGGAATATATGGAAGAGAAAGAAATTATGGCACTTTTGAGGGAATTTGTTACCATTCCTAATTTTCTTTGTTATAAATTCAGTTATTATAATTTTCCTATGCGAACCCATTAACATGAAAGGAAGATTTTAACGTAAGATTTCATTTTTCGTGTGTGTGTGTAATATATATATATAATTCTGCAACTTTTTGAAAGGAAGAAAATTTTTTTTGCCTTATTTTAATTTTTCTTTACTATAAGAAATATTCTTTTTGGTTGTTTTTTTTGTCAAATTTTAAAAATTTGCAATAAAAACAAATAAAGAAACAACATATATGGATGTAAAGGGCTCAAAAATAGAAACTAATAAATTTATTTTTAAATAGAAGAAGTCTACACACACATGGAAATAACCTATCATGAGAGTCAACACTACTTTTCAGTAAATTAAAGTCACATGCGTGATTTTCTTTATTTATTTTTGATAAGTTAACCACATATGTTTTTTCATTTTGCTCTTCAATAATGAAATAAATATATAATACCAATATATAAAACAAATATATAGCAATACTTTTATATATGTGTTTTAAATAACTTTCTAACACATTATAATTGCTTTTTAACACATTTTGCTTCTCACTAATTAAACAAGCATATAATGCCACTATATAAAATAAATATATAGCAATATTTTTATTCACACAAATCATATACATGAGTTTTAAATAATTTTTTAACACATTATGATTGCTTTTTAACTTATAAAGTTATATTATGTTCATTTATAAATATATTTTATGTTTTATGATTTTTTTATTATTTTTATTCAATATTATAAAGATGATTAAATTTTATTTTTATTAATTTTATATCATATTATTATTAATTATTTTTCTAAATGTTTCATATTGTCATAAAGTATTTAATTAAATTTGATCAAGGATTGATCATTCATTTTTTAAATAACTAAAATGACATATTTAACATTATAATAATGTCATATATATATATATATATAGAGAGAGAGAGAGAGAGAGATATATATATATATATATATATATATATATATATATATATATATATATATATTCACTTCAATTATGAAAATTATAAATTTAATAATAAATTTTAGTAACTATTTTTTATAATAAATAATTGAAGTAATTGATTCATTTATATTAATTACTCAATAAAATTTTATTTTACAATAAAATTACTTAAATATCCTCAAATT
>CATIWR010502099.1:0-21854 GCA_949677035.1 Omphalea diandra | reverse complement strand
TTTTTGGTGTTGTGTTTTTTTTTGCGCCTTGTTGCAGCTAGTGTGGGGTGGGGGGTCCTGTGATTATTATATTTATTCCCCCCCCCCCCCCCCCCCCCCAATTACAAAAAAAAAAAAAAACTCGAATAGTCCCAAAACATTTCAGGCCCGTTTCTGAAATTTTGAGAAAATCAGAAATGTGCTTCCTTTTATGAAATGCATTTCTGTTGCTTTTGAAAATATACACAGCCGGTTGATGAGAAACGCCATTGCGTGACATACCCAATCCCCAAACACACAGACCCAACACTCCATCCCATCCCATTCGACATGATACATGGCGACAAGGTTTGTGGCAGCAAGGGTGACGAGATTTGTGGCAGCGCAGCACGGTAATCAGTTGTTGGCCTAATTGGGTTTTCAGTGTATTTTTAGTGGATTAGTTTGGGTTTTCTTGTGGGTTTTTTAATGGAATTTCCGATTATCTGCATCTTGTCTCTCTTTCTTTTTTTTTTTTTGGTTATGGCCATAGATGCATATGTACATCTTCATGTGGCCGGCATTAGACTATTGCAATTGCGAAATTATACTTGCGAGGTTGGACTTATTAAAGCATGTCGAAAATAAATTGTCAGAATTCAATCAATTCACAGAGATATTTTTGCATCAGAAGGCCCTGCATGCAGTTTCTCTGGGTTTGAAGGACAGTAACATGGGATTGGCCTCGGCCACAGCCGTAGCATCCTTTTCATCCTCAATTCGCTCTGCTGCCATCACAAGGCCAACATCATCTCTCCTCCGTCTCCCTCACTTCCCTTCAACGTTTTCTCTCTGTTTCCTTTTCTTTATGTTCATTTTCCTTCTCTATCTTCAAATTTGCTTCTGAAATTCCTTAAATGCCTACATATATACATTTTCTTTTTAAAATGATTTTATGTAACTATATTCTTACGACAGTTTTCTTTTGGAAATATCAGTTTATATTGTAAATGGGTCATGAAGTGCATGGGAATGTTAGAATAGATAAAGAAATAGCTTTAATTTCTTGTTGTCTCTTATGTGCTTATGGTGCACATGTACACTGCATACAAAGGTTCGGTTCTATGCATGTGGAATCGAAAAAGAAGTGAAGTGCTAGGTACCATCTGCTAGATAAATGTTGGTGCTTCCCACCACTTTTCAATGAAGCACTGAGATTATAAACCAAGTGGGATCTTATTATAAGGGCCAAATATTGTAATACTAATTCTCATATAATCTGTTTTTATTTCTGTTTTTCTATTTCTTTTTCACTCCTAATTCTCATATTCTGAAAAACACATAGCATGGTGTTTTAGCACATGCCCCTTTTGTTCTAGAGTCATAATCCCGTAGTAAAGATAAGGTGAAAGCAAACTTATGGTTCTTCCTTTTCAACATTGTGAAGGAAAGAAGGGGATAAGGAATCTTTAACCTTTCATAATGAAACTTATAAAGTATTTAAAGAAAGAATATTTATTTGGATAATTATTTTTAATAGTATTTTTTTGTATGATTTGATTATTTTTGTTGCTTCAATAATAATTATAAATTCATATATGGAAGAAAAAATATTTTTAATTATATCTCTTTTTTTTTTTTTTATTTTATATTTACACATTTCCCCTATTTTTCTTTTCCCTTTGATAAATGCCGTTTCCCCGTATCCATTTTTGTGTTTTCCGTTTCTGCGTTTCTTGTTTTCGTGCTACCTAGGTAAACTCACAAGATGCCATGTCACCTTAAAGTCAGTCTACACATTTGAGTTCCAGGTTGGCCAGTTTTGACAAATAAAGCATCTTATTCTCTGACAACAGTGTACATAAGACCACCTTGGCCTTTTTCTTCTGATGTGGGATATGTATAATTTTTGTTTGCACATACTTTAATAGTAGAGTTTGCAGAATGTAAGGACAGTTGCATGTACTGAAGCTTGCACCTAGACATCAGTCTCAAGTTATTTGATTCGTTTTTTCCACTATGTTAATGTCATTAGTACACTGTCCTTTCTACTTTATCATGCCTACATTTTGGATTGGGTGCTTTTCCCAATCACCATTTACTTCGTGCTCCCGCTGTGCTTGTTTTTCCCATTGTTTTTAACTGATGTTTCATTTTAGTGGGGAAAAAGAAAAATATAGTGAATGAATTGATGTTTTTAACTGATGTTTCATTCCGGGCACACTCAATATAGTGAATGAATTCTAGTACTATAAAAGAAAAATAGAAGAGGTAGACCATAAATATATTGGCTGAAGTAGAAAAATGTTTAGCAAACTTTTGTACGGAATAAATTGCAGTGGTGGAAAATATCTCTACAATCAATCCAATTTAGTTTGGATTGTGGTTTAGATGTATTGTAAGGATAGAATGTACTCAATATATAAAAATACTGAATATATGGTTTACAAAAACTGTAAATATGGGATTATAATGTCAGCTGTGCACTTGTTATTGTAATTATGTCATCAGCTTGTGGGAACTGGTTCCCATTGTGATTTGTGGGTTTGTATATGTGGTAAAACATATTGATTGATATTTAATATTAGTGTTTTTGTGATGGTCTGGTATGCAAGTTGTTTACAATGTTCAGATGCAGAAGAATCATTATTGAGCAAATTGCATGGAAGCTTTTTTTTTTCCCTTTAAAATATTGTTGCCATGATGTCTTTTCCATGATGGCCTCATTTTTATGCTTTTATTATGAAGGATGGTGGACATGAATATGAACGTAAGAATTATCCAGTTCCTCCAGCTGCTATTCGGTACTTTTGCCATTTTTAACTTGTATAACTATGGGTGCATGGTTGAATATTGTGACTAAGTCCTTTTATATCGTCTTAATTCACAGATATGCAAATGTGAACAGTGCGTTGGGAGCCAATATGTCAAACAATGGAGTTAATACTGTTTTAGGAGCTGGGGGGATTTCAAATGTTGGTGAGGTATGCCATTAAAATACTCGAGCCTCTTGTTATGGGGAGGGTGGGGAGCTGGAAAGATAATGCCAGAGTCGGTGTAAATAAAAAGATCTTGTCGATAAGTTACCGATAATTAGATTGTGATCCCCATCCCTATGCATGTCCCAAAGAGAATGTTGTTCAGTCTTTAGAAATAAATGATGGCTGTTAGCTGCTGTTTGTTGAGTAGTAGATAATGAGTGTTAATTTCTGATAAACCATTGTTAAAGGTTGTTGTTACTATGTGAAAAGATTAAACAACTTTAAAAAAAAAAAAATGTCTGAAAATATTTCATAACAGTGTACTGACTTTCTTTAGATTTTTGTGATAAATAGTTAGTTTATTTTGTCAATAAATATGAATGTCATCATTGATTAAGCATTATTTTATAGTCGGTTCTTAAGGTTCACAGTATGAATAATTTGACCTCACGTTCATTTTATTGGAAAAAGGATAATTTTGTGATTTATAAATTTTAGGGATAACATAATTAATGTCAAATGGAATCTCAAAATATCTGCCGAAGTTTGCATCGCCTGTTAAAATTGTATCCATCAACAGGAAAAACTGAAATCTTTGAAAGTTAATTTGTTACAGAGATTGTTAAATTTTAATTTTAGGTTGCTGGAACAAGGGTAAAGCTTCAGAATCCTTTGTCTGGTGGCTCTAAAGATGTTGAATTCCATGGATCTTCTGAGCGTCTGAATGCTGCACAAAGCATTCTTCAAACCTTTGTGCCTTCTTCTGGACAGAACATGAATGCCCAACAAGGTTCCTGCCAAAACAACATAACGACTTATCATAGCTCATACCAGAATGTCAGTGCTCAGCAGAACACCTATGAAAACATGAGTGGTCATTGTAGCCCCTATCATAACATGAATGCGCGGCAAGGCCCCTATCCTGTGACTGCTCAGCAAGGTGTTTACTCCAACACTAATGCTTCACAGGCGACCTACTACAACATTAGTGCACAGGAAGGCAGTTGTCAGTATTGACTTGAATATGAGAATTTTTGTACCGTAGATTGCTATCAGCTTTCTTGATTTTAACTGCAGATCAGCCTAGCAACTGGAAAATAAAATAGAAGTGATTTAAGCTGTTACATTATCTTATGATGCATGTGCAGGCAGTAAGGGAACAAATTCGGCTGTGCCATAGAGTGTGCAAATTGTAAACATCGAGTAGAGGAATACCCAAGATTTTTCTAATTCTGGATCTGATCTGTGTAGAGACTTGAAATGTTACTGTTGTTTACCACAACTGAATCGCTAAGATATGTTTAGAACGGAATGTGTTGGAAATCTATATTATTACTAGCTTTTTTGATAGGATAATGAACAAAAAGAATGAGCTTTAATCCCACAACTTAGAAGCAATTGCACTACGACAAATTTACAGATTAAACTTTGGCATAATTAAGTGCCTGTTTGGTGCTACGCAAAGGCCAAATACAGCAGCTCTTTCAAGGTAAGGATTTGTTAAAATTTTAAATACTTCAAAAGTAGTTTGCAAAATACACTCCAACCACGGTAGCAGACTAAGAAGAGATTTGGCCTAGGCGTGCAGAAGAACACACGCTGCTGCGGCTGGGACGCGAAACTGGCCCTACAGACCTGTAATGCAGGACCTGCAACTTGTGTCGATCGTGAAAAACAAGTGGCAGCCGCTGGTAATCCGAGTCAATGGTTGACTTCACATCAAGTGGCATTTGATTTGTACAGAAAAGTACAATTACTGTTGTTTGTGTAGGGCTTCCCATCTTGGACTTGCAATAATACTCTTAACGGATAAAAATGCCCATCCTATATTATCCTCAATGAGAGGTGCGCCATCCATCAACTTGGCCACTTTTAAGAGGAAATTGGGTTGACTTCTGTTGAAAATATTTCATTTTGCCTTATCATACTACTACCTATTAGAAACACTCTGTTATCCACGAGGATTTTGTCAATTAAGTGCACCCATAAAACCGTGCAATCAAATTTGTCTGCATAAAGTAGCTCAAGGTTTCGTCTATCCAATTTCTTATTTTTGTTTAAGGTCGATTTTTAAGTGCTTATGATCATCAACCCAAATAATAAAAGGCCCCAAATAGCCAAGTGTTACCAACTGTAGAGGTGAGTGTGCTGTCAGCATTTCACTTGGATCTTTCTTGGGACATCAATTCGTGTGATTTGGAATCATTAGGAGAGTCATGCAGTTGTCTGATGAACATTGGATTGGGATCCACCTGATCTTCCTGAAGTGCATGTGTTGTTTTTTTTTTTTCTCTTATATATCTACAAGTAAAATAAATAAATTACATTAAAAAAAAGTAGCACAATAGCAACATATGCCCGTTTAAGCAATCCTATGGAGTTTTTTTTTTTTTTTTTTATAAGTCACTAATTTAATCTTTGTATGAGATATTTGGATTGATTCTTATTCCAAAACGATTCAATTTAGTTGGAGAGAAGGAGAAAAAAAGAAAAGAAAAAATTATAATTATTTCTCTTATTTGGTGTGCAAATAAAAGAAAGATAAGAAAAGAAATGAAGAGAAGAGAGAAATTATATCAATAAAAATTTCTCTCTATTTTAGAGAGAAAATGAGAAAAATATTGAATTGAGAAGTGTAAAATATATTAAATTATTAAAATACCTCAATTTGTCTTCATATATTATCTTTTTCAATAAGATTAAAAAGATAAATTTATACTTAATGAATTTGAATTTTCTCTCGTATACAAATAAGTGATCCAAAAAAGAGAAAAGAAATTAATTTTTTCTTCTCTTTTGTTTTCCTTGTTTATTTTTTTTATTTCTCTTGCACAATTAATATACCCAATATAGGATAAATTTCAATTGAAAATGTATATATTATCCACATCCATTAGCAGAACAGATAGCAAAAATCTAATTTGGAGCCACTTTGAAAATAAAATGATAGCTCTAATATTGATGTGATTGCATTTTTTTAGTATTGAGAAGGGAAAATTATATTGGTGATCACATATTTAAAATTTCATATTCGTGAAGATAACTCTAACATTAACGTGATCATATATTTACAATCCTATCATCCTGAAGACGACTTTAATATTACTTTATTTAAAATTCAGAGACATAATTATAATGGAGGCAAATACAGTTAACAAATGACACAATCAAATCGTTTTCATTGTGCCATCCAGGACACCTCTTCAATATATATAATCAAGTAACAGTGTGTTTGGTTTCCAAAAAAAAAAAAAAAAGTAACAGTGTGTTTCTGACTTTTTTTTTTTTTTTTTGGTAACATGAAACCTACTTCTTCTCACCCAGCACAGGCTCATTTTCAGCTTATTTTCCAACATCAACTACCCAACTTTACATCCAGAATCTTCTCCTTCTTTTCATTTCTTTCTTTTTCTTTTTCTTTTTTTTTTTAAAAAAAAGATATGGTATTGAATTACCAAAAAAAAAACCCCTCATTTTTTACAGAAAAATCATGAATATTAACTAATAAATTTTTTATCTATAAATTTTAATTTAATAGTATTAGAGTTATCGTCATTACTACGAGACTATCGAATTTGAAAACTTATTTAAGAAAATAAAATTACAAATTTAAATTGTGAGAATATCCTCATTACTAAAAGCAAGGAGAAGATTGTATGGTAGATGTCCATTGACCCTCTTCTCGAACCATAATGAGGCAAGATGTCTCACAAGCTTAAAAATGCCTTTTGACGAAGTTGGAGGATTAACTTTGTCCTCCTCTATTCCCTCCCATCCCAACTCCAAATTTTAAGTGGAATTCGATTCTAAATCTCTTAACATTAGGTCGCACCCACCCACATCACATTTGTTGTGGAGCATTCGTGTCAAGTGATAACCTCCAGTTGATAGAGCCATTTCAGAAGCTAATCATTTTACATTGTTGTGGTAATCCTCCCTTTATTATATGGTCAATGTAGCAATTCATGGCAAATCTACTGCCAATCAAGGGGATTAGCCAATTTTCATGCCAAATGCCTTTTAGCTTAAGATATTTGGTGAATTATTGACTTTGTAAGCGGTTGGAGGGAGAATGATATAAAAATTTGATTTGAATCTTCCTGAAAAGAATTGATCTAAACTTGATATGACTCAAAGAAAAATTCGAAAATATTTGAAGTTAAAATAATTTGAAAAGTTTCTAGTGAAATCTGACACAATTCTAATATGATCAAATTATTAAAAATATTTAAAATTTAAATAATATATTTATTTGAAAAATTTAAATTATGAGTGATTTAAAATGATTCCATCTAAAGTTTTAAAAAATTAAAAATAGTTTGAATTTCTTTATATATTTTGATCAATGACTCAAAAAAATATTAAGATGAAATTGACTTGAAAAAAAAAATCCAACCTCAAATTAAGAGCAAATTATATCATGAATTCTGAACTATATAATATCGTGGTTTGCACATCTACCATATGTGCAAATATAATGAATATTTTAAAATCAAATAATGAATAATTTTGAATGATAAACATTTTAAATTTAAATAATGAACACTATTTTATTTTTCATAAGAATTTTTGTCTGATATTAATGATGCAACGTGCATTTTTGCAAATTTTGATATCTTCGACTTTTTATTCAATTTTGAAATACATTGATATGGAAGTTGAGTTTGAGTTCTATCGACCAAGTACATTAAAAAACTTTATTTTCGTTGATTAATATTGAAATGTTTATTATTTGTCCATGAGTTAATTTATCTATTAAAAACATATAACTTTCTTTCATAAAACTTGATGTTCATTGATTAGTATTTGAATGTTAATTATATATAAACACAATATTCGTCATCTTTAATTTTCTTGTTCATTATTTTTTATGTAATATTCTGTATGAATTAATTTATTCATTAAAAAAATATAATCTTTTTTCATTAAGTTATTTGTTCATTGATTTGTATTTGAATGTCCATTATCTACTTACACAATATTCATTTTTATAGTTTCATATTTATTAATTATTGCATAAATGTTCATCAGTTATAATATTTATGTTCATCATATTTAATTCATTAACATAATGTTCATCAATCAAATATATGATATTCATTACATATGTAATTGCATATTTACCGTTGATGTTCATTATATGATATATATAATACCAATAGCAATTGCATCATTAATATCATATAAATAATTCTCATGAAAAAAATCAGTATTCATTATTTAAATTTAAAATATTCATCAGCCAGAATTATTTATTAGTTGATTCTAAAATGTTCATTGTATTTGCACATGTGGTAGGGCATAGGCCGAATAATATCAGATGAATAATTTTCATGAAAAATAAAATAGTATTCATTATTTAAATTTAAAATATTTATCATTAAAAATTATTCATTAATTGATTCTAAAATATTCATTATTTTTACACTTATAGTGGGCGTGGCAACCATTGAAATCTATGATAATAAGAACCCGAAATTAAGCCGATCGTCCGTTATATATAGTGCTAATTGGAGAAGCGTATCAAGCTCAAACCTAAAAATGGATAGATATATATCCACAATTAAGGTCGTGGCAAGTCGCATGAAAAGTTGCCCCCAAAATGTACTTAGACTCAAAGAAAAGAGGACGAAATAATGGTATAAAATAACAAACGAAAAGAAACAAAAACTAAATAATGACATGATGCAGTCTGAAGATGTGGGCAAAACTTCAATGCAGCAATTTGTATGTAAAAATGCAATTGACTGTGCTAATTGCTTGAAGAGGTCACCATGCACTACTAATTTTCAGCCATTAGACTCCATCTCGGGGGCACGTGAAGTTGAGGAAGTGTCGGGTTAGCTTAGCTATGATGAGATTATGTGGGAATATTTAAATTCAATTCAAAAGCTTTGTTATTTATTAAGAATAATCATACGAATTCAATACATATTATAACATAAATAACTAATACATCTCCTCCATAGACGGATCCAAGCAAACTACATTATCTACTCACAATTATGCTACGTTGGTTCATGGGTTTCATTTGTTCAACTCTTCTTATTTTGATTTGAGAACTTATTGCTCTGATGTTCCTATAATTTGACGTTTCACTGCATATTTTTTTTCTTAATTTCGTCATTTATTAGTATTGTCAAGGAGCAATATAGTGTTTCTCACTTCATCACCAAAGTCAAATTGGGTTAGGACATGAATTCCTAATTAATAGTAGATTTCTATTTACTATAGGTACTTCATATTAAATATTTTTTACTTGATAAAAATTTTATTATCTAAATAGAAATAGAAAAATATGAAATCTGATTAGTTTTGTTTATATAGTGAAGGGCTTTGACTCAACCTTCTAGATAAGAGGAGAAAAATATAGAAAAAAAAAAAATGATGGTGGAGCACATATTGACAAGACAAGAAAAGTAATAAATAATTGAAGTTTTAAAGGGAGAAAACAAATTCTTGCAAATTGAATATTGAAGGGTGGTGAAGTTTCAAAGAAAAGAACAAGACCATTTGCGATCGTTGAACCTATATATGGTTCTAATTCATATTCTAATAATAAAAATAATCAGGGTATACAAATGTGTGCAAATATTCATAGTGATTGTAGATTCATTACTTCAAACTTTTTCAAGCTTAGACATTTCAAGACTTTTGAAAAGTCATTTTAGCGTCCAAGTCTTAGAAATAGGTATTTAGATATTCTCACTTTAAATTTAATCAAATCGAATCCAACTAAACCAATTGATTTTTCAATTCAAACCATATCGTATAGTGCAGGATGGCCACAGTCATGAAGCAAGTGCCATGCCTATGCGGAGACTATGGTGAAATGTTAGCTAAACTAGTTGTGGATTCTGTGCAAGGTCATAACCCATATTAGGTTGGCCACAATCATGGCAAGGTTAGGGTGCTGAAACCGTGGCAGTACGGCCACACAGTGGCAAGTAGCCGTTAGAAGATCATTGAAGAAACTGCAATCGTAAGCAGTGCAAGGGCTAGTTTTTTGACGGATTTTTAGAAACTTTTTGGAGGAACAACTGGTCTTTGAAGAATTTTATATAAGAAGATTTCAGATGACCTTTGACAAGTTATACAAATCTTCATAATTGCTCTTACGTGCTATTGTGATTGAAAATAATTTGAATTTGAGAAATTATTATAAGGGTAAGCTTGTGTGCTAGTGAGAGTTAAGCCCTTTTCAGCATTAATTGTATTCTTATTGTGAGAGTGAAATACTTAAGTTGGATTAGCTTGATATTGGAACAGCTTTAAGTTAGTGCTCTCCAAACTGTTTTGGAAGTTGTTTAACTTACACCCAAAAATAAGTTGTGTGAGTTTGTATTTGGGTAAAACTAGGATTATAAGGTTTGTCTAGCACCGTAACTTTCAAGTGACTCATATTTTAGAAAAGATTGTATGTGTAGGTGAATAGCACCAAACCTCTATAAATTGCTATTGTCATTCATTGTTTCCTTCTTCTTTCTTTTTTCTTTGTGTTTAAGTTCATTTTAATTTTGTGAAAAATTTATGAAGTCTAATTTTTCTCCTCTTGAACTCCTAAGAGACAATGGTGATGACCTCTTATAGCCAGGATATGGTGTATGACTTATGTTATTAGAAAATAAATGTAATTGTAATATTTGTGTTAGTGTATTAAGATTTTACTCATATTTTTATGCGATTTGGATATTGACTTTTCTTATTTTATTTTATAGAAATATTTCTTAAGTGGATTGAAATATTATTTTTATATGGTGTAGAACTCATATCTGGAATTATTATTAATTGAGTTTAGATTCTTATTGAAGTAGGATTATGGAAGAAATTCTTCAATCGTCTATAAAAATTCTTCGACATGTGTAGCACCACCAAGAGGATGACATAGGCTGAGGCAGACAAAGAACTTAGGTCCCTATATGATTCAAATGGTTCATTCATACAGGTATAGATGATAAGATAATTGGGTTAGAAGATGAGCCAAAACTTTAATCAAAATTAGATGAGAAAGATAAGGAGGTAGATGAGGATGGAGATTAGCTTAACACTATTAATAATGAATATAAGTAGTTGTAATATTTAGACTATGTATTGTTTCACACTTAAATTTTCATTATAACTTAATTTACTTATATATGATTTCCAACACACACACACATATATATATATATATGATTTTTAATGGTTATTACAATTTTTATCTAATTCATGGTTATTTCATTTTTAGCATTTAAAATAAAAATTTAGATTTTGATCATTATGATTTGTAATTAATAATTATAATTAAAAATTATAAATATTTATTATTCAATTATAAAAATAGTAACCGTTCATAGAGGCGCTAGACTTAGACGAGAAAGAATGATAGGAAACAGTTCATCGACTATAAGTCAATGAATGTTCATGCAAAGTGTTTGACCAATGAAATAGTGTTCTTCTTTATTTCTGCATATTAATACAAGTCGACTCCATATATACCGTCTAGCTTCTAGCTCCTCCTGCACCTCGCGTCACTGACGATGCAAGAGAGTGGGACTAGGACCATTCCTCGTGACAAGATAGCTTTTTTTTTTTTTTCATTTTTTTTTTATCATTTTGTGTATTTTAAAAAATTTTACTTTTCTTGTTTACTTATAATTTTCATACCATCCAAAAATTCAAGGCCATCGGAGAATTGACCACGCCGAGGAAACATGAGACATGGTCGTAGAAGTGGCATGTCTATAAGCTTATGTCACTTGTAATCTTGTGTGAGATTAAGTGAGTATGAAATCCAGCTCGAATGAGTGTATATCCTCCTAAAGTGAATTGGATGAGTCTTTAGTGTTTGAGAAGATGAAGAAGAAGAAGAAAAATTTTTCTTCTATATTAAGCCCTTTTTGTTAACTTCCTCTGATGGAAACTTTGCCTCAGACAGACTCAGCCATATTAGGGCCAAGAGATCACTGAACCCTTGGTTTTTTTTTAAAAAAATAATTAAAAAATTATTTAGTAAAAACAGGATAATACTGCATTTTAGATCTTCAACTTGAAGGATATGTCCGAAAAGACCAAATTAACCTTTTTTTTTGGTCGATTTACAATACTTGTTTACAATATGAGCCCAATTGAATACAATTGTGACCAAAATAATTAAAAATTATTTTTTTATTTCTAAAACTATTTTTAAATGCAGAAGTACATGTGCTGATTCTCATAAAAACTATGAAATTTACTCTCCATATTTTTAAATATTTCATATATTTATAAAAATAATATATTCTATTCATATGTTGGATGTACATATAATAATTTTTATATGAGCTTATATATGTTCTCCAATGTAATTCATGTAGAAATTCTGTCAGACGTTCATCTCACTTAACCTAACTTTTTTCTGATCAACCTAACTTTTTTTTTTTAATAATTCTGTCAAACGTTCATCTCACTTTTTTTGATCAATCTAATTCACTTAACCTAACTTGACAACAAGAGCCAAGTCCTTATGGACATAATTAATTTGAAGTAACTTAAAAGTTAGATTTCCTCAAAATGTGCCTATAATAGCAACCAAATGTGGAGAACAAGAATTTCATTATGAGTAACATGACTTCTTATATAAATTTTCAGGCACAATCTCCCACTTTCTTTACTTAATGCCCCAATTCTTAACAGTGTACACTTTCTAAGTGTTTATTGACAAGACAATATAATTTAAGCCATTCAAAAGTGCATCATAAGATCTTGGAATGAATCCTAAAAATATATATTAATATATGATGCAAACATTATTAAATTAATTAATTTAGCTAAGTATTTAATTTTGTTTTTGATTGATGAACATATCCTACCTATATCTCCACCAACCAAATCTATTAGATCTGTAAGATTTTTTCCGGAATGGTCAAGGGTCTAAATTATGTACATTTATTGGATTGCTCTTTAGATTTTGGTTGGCAAGTAATGTATTAACAAATTGACTCAGAAAAGGAAAATATGCTTGCCCATATATATAACATAATCAAATTCTAAAATATCATCCTCAAGAAAATTTGTTGTGTTATGCCAATATTTTAGTTTTCCACTATCTATGAACTTTATGGTTTTAATATCAGGAAAGAGTTGGTATTGCTCTCGTATGCTATTCTCTTCCCATTTTGTTAATTAGCTGTAAGGTTCTATTTGAGATAGCTCGTGGATATTAATAATTGTCCACTGGTAGCTTACAGTTGATAACGACTTGATATTAAGTGTTTAATAAATTATATCTAATAGTTACTGTTAATTTATAAAACGATTAATAAAGATATACTATTAATATTTTATATATTAAATTAAAATAAATAAAATAATATATATTTTCAATTATACTTGTAAAGTATAATTTTAAAATTTAGAATGTTGTAATTATTAATTTATATTTATAAAATCTTAATAATTATTTTTTGTTAATGTTGATCAATATATGTCAATATATTTTTAGTGATTAAAATATCCTATATATAATTTATATAAAATTTATATATAATAATTTAAATAAATTATTTTTTATATAAATAATTAAAATATTATAATTCATAATTGATAGTTAAATAATAGAACTTTAAAAATTATAATAGAGTAAATATAATTTTGACTTTTTTTAGTTATAATTACATGAGTTCAGAAAGAATCAAAACAAAAATTGATAAAAACTACAACCTATTAAAATTATATTCATTGTCAGATATTGTTTGTATAATTTACCAAATAATACTTTTAACTGTTGAATAAAAAATCTTTATTTATTTCATTTATCAACTATACTAAACACCTCTAGTATTCTTATTACTGGTACGTCTCTTAATAAAATGGTTTGCTTTTATGACTTTGCATTTTCTTTTTTCAATTTTATTTCAAATTTTTTAATCATTAGAATGCACGAAAATATAAATTTGTTACAAATCTAACCTTTGATGACATTGAATTTCTTGCATGACATTTTTCTAAAAAACAAAATGTAAAATTCACCTCAACCTTTTATTACTCTCCTTTTCTCTTATTTTTATCACTTCTCAGGGATGCTTGTTTTACATTCAAATCATTTTTTTATAAAGCTATAAAACATTTATTTCAGTATTATAAGTAATTGATAATTAGTCAATTATTTAACAATTGTAATTCAAAAAAGTAAAGCTGTTTTATTTTTATAAATGAAAAGAGAAATGTGTTCCTTAAATTTATTTGTTAATAATTTAAATTTTATTATTGTTAATATATTATTTCACTATTTTTAAATAAAACCATTGTAACATTAATGCTTAATGCATAGTCTGTTTTTTTTTTAAAAAAAACTTAATACTTAAACATTATTTATTTGAAAAATCTAATTTTTCAAATATAATATATATATATATATATATATATATAAAATTTATGTCTATATTAATAGTTATATATATACCAAAAGTTACAAATAATAATAATTTTATTAAACACTTAATTTTAATAAGTAATTAATTATCAGTAATCAATTATCAACAATTAACCATCAACGACATTTAAATTAGACGACCCTCAACTTTCCTCTTCCTTTCTTCCACCACCAGGCTCTCCATCACTTGGCCTCTACCATGTCATTCAATTGAATGAAAAATGTGCATAATTTTTTCTATTATTTTATATTTTCATATAATATATACAAAATTAATATAAATACATATATCACTCTTGATTTAAGTCTTAAACTTTTAGTGGAGAAAAAATTTGAGCTTGAATGTGATTGATTATTTTTGCACCATGAAAAGTTGAAGTCCAACTTTTGAAGTCTAAATTACAGATTAAAAAACAGAAGAAGAGAAAATAGAAGTTTCTGATGAGCCAATTGCATTAGATGTGAAGAGATGGAAAAACAACGATCCACTATATTCCTTAAGAGCTTTATTTATTGAAGATCTATACCAATAGTAAAAGTCTCTTCTAACATTATACAAATCAATTAACAATACTCAATTTTCATTAAGTTTTGTTTTTTTAAAAAAATTATGTTTACAAGTTTTTTATCTTCATGCTTCATTTGAAGTTACCCACAAGTATAATAATAAGTGCATATCTCGATTTTAGTTAGGTCTCGAGTTCGAGTCTTTCCTTCCCTAATTCTAACTCAAAAAAAAAAAAAAAAAAAAGCTTCATTTGAAGGTTTTTTTTTTCCCATGGTGTCGAGAGCTGTCTTTTCTCCATAGTCATGACGAGTCTCTCCATGGTGTAGCAGACTGTTGCCAATTTCAAATTTATTTATTTATTTGTTTTTAATTTCAACTAGGTGTGCCTGCTTTTTACGATCATGACACCTTCACCAGGAGCGTGGCGTGCCTTCCACAACCAGTTAACTCAACATCTCTGAATCTTTTTCTATCGTTAAATGATTTCCACTCATTTTCAGACAACCGTCTTAGCTCCGCCGGCAGAGCCCATGGCCTTTAACGGAGTTTAGGATTTGACCCTTACTCTCTTCATCTTTTATAGACGAAAGTGGTTCAAAATTGTCTTTTAAAACTTGAAAGATCTTTAAATCACATGCACAGATTACCATCTTAATTAAGTAATAATCAATTTATTCGGATACATTTGATTCAAGATGAACATTATAATATTATATACAGTATTATATTAAGATGAATATTATTTCCTAAAAAAAAGATGAATATTATAGTATTATATACAGTATTATATTAGAATGTCATAATTAGTAAAATTTTTAAATATTTAAATAATATTTTATTAATATATGTACTTATTTATTGTTTTAAATAATTTTTATTTTTGATAAATTATCATGAATTATTAATAAATTGCATATATAATTTAAAATTTTACATAAATATTGTATTGTTATCATAAAATTGTTTTGATTTAAATAATAATAATGAATTATAATTATAATTATAATTATAAATTTAATTTCATAAAATATCACATCATATATCCATGATATGGTCAATTAGAGTTAAAAGAACTGTTTTTTTTTTTTTGACCAATACATTAAAAAAATTAACTATATACAGAATCTGAATTTCTTAATAATCCCACGTATGGCATAAAGTATGCAATATTGGTCAGCCACTAGAACCTGAATTTAAAGGAAAAGACAGGTAGTAGTATCTATAGATATAGGAATAATAAACGTAGGTAAGACCTTTTGTGAATATAGATGTTTGTCTTTGGGCATCTCAAAGCACTTAGTAGTGATTAGACCAAAATAATAATAGAAATGTAATGGTAAAGATATGATTATATGTTGATAAGGCAAAGGGGAGAGTGGTGGGGGCAGAAGAAGAAGATGGTGGTGAAGATGAAGGTAAAGGTTTAATATTAATAATAACATTAATGGTGGCGCATGGATAATCTTAGGTTAGAAAACATTATTTTATATTTTTTTATTTGGTGTATTAAAAAAAGTTAATCAATAGAAAATATTTTTTTATCAAAGAGAAAATTGAATTATTTTGAAAAAAAAAATATTTTCTGTTTTGAAAACAAAAACTATTTTTTGAATTTCATCGATAGCTATTATTGTCATTGATAGCGGGTAATGTTGCTGATGATTAGTGAAATTCACAAAAATTTTCATTTTTAATGTATTTTTTATATTAAATAATAGAAATACAAAAATATTTTTTAATTTAAATATTATTATAATATTATAAATCACAAAAATTAATGTTTTTATAATAAATTCTAAAAATATTTTAAATAAATAAATAAATTACTTCTCATAAAACAAACGAAAACTTGAGGTATAAATCTTAATGCATTGCGCTCAAACATATTTTAATACTACTAAGAGTTATAAATTATTAAATGTCAAAATCAACTTTTGACTCACCTCAGTGGGTTATGCTCTTTTTGGAAGAGTATTTACTTTGGATCAACCACTTTGTGTTCATGTGTGTGCGCACGCTCTCGTGGAGATTGATTTGCATAGCTAAATAATAATATAAAGTAAAAGTATAAGCCAAAGCCACCACTTTTCTGCCATTGCGACCCACACCCACTCGTGCAACACAGGAAACACTTAAAAACAACTTTACTACTAATCATCGATACCATAAAATTTGACCCTGAAATTTAATATGTCGTTAAAAATAGTTACTATCTTATTTGCGATAGTGTTAGCAATAAAAAAAAAAGAAAAGAATGTTATATGAAAAAATAATTCAATTTATTGGGTTTATCTGTACTTGTAAGATAAGTCTTTATATGAATCTCTAGTACACTAAGGTAGTTAGACAATATAGGAGGTGACAAACAGTTGAAGCCAAGTCGGTTGCGCTTAGGGGATTTTAGATGTGAATTATTCTGAAATTTTCTTGAATCTATTCAAAAAGTTTTCACCCACTTGATCTAATCTAAAATTGACTTAACTTGAAATCAGATCGATCATGTTTGTGAGTCAATTCAAATAGATCTGACTTTGACTTAATTCTTGGATAGACTTGATTGTTTTGATTTAAACATAAAAATAATATTCCTTTATTTAAAAATTAAAATTATTAATTATTTCATTAGATATCTAAAAAATTATTATATATATAAATTTTCTTATATATATTGGTTCAACAACTCAACTCAATCTGACTCATATTTGAAGTGATCTATTCAAACTCATAAAAAAATTATAATCTAAAATTAATATCCAATTTGGAATTGACTTTTTATTTGCCGCCTTAATAGTAAATTTCAATCAAATTTGGATACTCAGATTTGGATAGAACAAATTTCATAGTGTCCATCCATTGCCATGTCTTTTTTATAGTTTTGAGTTCAATCATTTAAATAAATAAGATATTATTTTAATTCTTTAGAATTAATATTTATAAAAATTTCAATTGAACTAATTTAAAATATTTCAGATTAATCTTTATGCATCATTTTTAGATGGATTAACAAATCCAAAATGATGCAAATTATATTATGGACTTTTGTTTATATAATAATATAGATCAATGGTGCATGACATGTGTGATAAATAAAAAAAAATGCGCACCTAGAAAAATTTTTGGGTCATTTTATTTTTGTCTTACCATGCACAACTTCCTTTCATTTTTTTTTTCTTTTTTTATTTTTTCTTATAAATGAGATTTTTATTCCTACAAAAATTAATTTAGATTCATATAATTTGTTTAAGGTAATGGATATTTATTTTATGTCATATAATATCAAACTATAATTTTAAAAATTATAAAAAATGAATAATATATCTAATTATAGCAAAAAATAATTAGTGATGAAAGAAGAAAAATTAATTTGTAATGAACTTGCAAGCAAGTTTTGTAGGTAAATATCAACGAATCTGTAAATAAGTACTAATCAATCTAGAGTTAATTTGCAATAAACTTGTAAATAAATTCTAATGAACTTGTAGGTAAACTCTAATAAACCTGTAGGCAAACACTAATAAATTTGTAGGTAAATTTTAATGAATATGTAGACACATACCAATAAAACTGTAAATAAGTATTAATGAACCTAGAGTTCTAATGAACTGTAGATCAATAATAATGAATTACACAAATACTAATGTACCTATAATATTTGACTAATGAACATATATCTTAATAATATATGGTTAACTATTTTGATATTATCAATTTTTTAATATTAAAATTGATAAACACTATAGAATTTATATACTAAATAAAAATATATTTATAATTAATATTAAATTATTAAATTATTTTATTTTTAATTGAAGATTTTAATAAAATTATATTTTCTTATTATTATATTATTTTTTTTTATAATTTTCATTTTATATTCTGATATTATATATAACATAAAATAAATTATATCTATCTAAATTAATTTTTATCAAATAAAAATATCATTTATTAGAAAAAATAAAATAAGATAAAAAAATAAAAGAAGAGTATTGACAATTATGATAGAAAATTTAATAGGCATTGAAATAATATCATAATTTCATAAGTTGAATGAAGTATGGTAAGTTTTATAAGAATTTAAATAACAATAAATTAAAATTTAAAAAGTGCGTAAGTTTTTTTTCTCATATGTAATGGACTCTTATCCATATTATTATATGAATAAGCTTTTTTTCTCATATGTAATGGACCCTTATCCATATTATTATCATATTATTAAATGAATAGGCGAATATGGACAAGAGGTCCATAAGATAAGAACCTCCAAAATGAGGAAAACAAAGTGGGCATGTGATGGCATGGGCCCAAGCCCCTCAAAATTTTTTATTAATATTTCTTTAATACTATAAAATTCAAATTGATCCTCAAATAATTAAAATTTTTCTTAAAATAATATAAAAAAGTTTATTTTACTTGTTTGTTTCTCTATAAAGTCCATTATAAGTTCTTTTTAATAATAATTAATACAGATAAAATATTACACGCTTCTAAATATTATTTTAATTGCATGACCTACATTTAGAAAGGCTATATCCGTTAAGTAAACTAACTTATTTTTGACATCAAGATTTAAAAGAAAAATGCACAAACTTTTTTTCTATATTGAATTTTGTTACTTGATTCTTGACAAATAAGATGATGATAAAAAATAATTCTCATTTTTTCTATTGTATTTAGTGAAAAAATTACTTAATTACCATGTTAAGGAAAGATAAAAAAAAAACCAAAAATAAAAATAAAAAAGAGAATCAACATAATTGAAAAGTTTGAAATTGAAATGTGAGACAAAATTTTTATTTTTATCTAATAATAGTTAATTTCTTTCATCTTTATATGTGTATATATTTTTTATTATAATTTATTTACATAGAGGTTTTTATAATTATTTTATAAAAGTAAATCAAAAAATGTTTATAATTAAACCTTTTAAAAAAATTCTAACTTTGAGTTGAGATCAAATCAAATTTGATTATGAAATTCTTAAGTGTTTGAGTTTTTTTTTTATTTAAATTAGATTCATATTTTTTTTTACCAAATTCAGATAAAAGTTCATCATCTATATATATAAAGCAAAAGAAATAAATATTGGATATAGAGGTAATAATTTGTTATTTGATCCAAATCTACTTAATAATAATTTGATTTTGACCCACTCGAAATTAAAAGAGATAAAAAAAATAATTCAATTCGAACTCGACTTTGATTCAACTCATAGATTTGTCCAATTTACATTATTTAAAATAGTTAAAATTTATTTAAAATTAAAATGATTTTATTTTAAAAAATTAAAATTAAAAGTAACCCGACTTAGAACTAAAAAATAATCTGAATTTCTTTCTTCACCTTAATCTAATAATCCAATTCAATCTATAATATAAAATAACTCGACTTAAATTTATTTTAAAAAATATAATTTAAAATTGATTTAACTCGAACTTATTCCACTTAATTTATTTACTCTCTCTAATTAGATGCAATGTACGTACTATTGAACACCGCAAGCAACGTTCACATAAAAGAATTTTTTTGAGATAATACATAAAATGAAATTTGATTGAGTTTGGAATATTTCAATTTCTTTTATGCAATAAAATTTCTAACACTACGCAAAGCAACAGAATCTTTTCAATATTTGATAATCGCATCACATTATTATATCACACAGACACTCTTTATTTATGGGGTCATCATATTTTCTCGCCTTTCTGAAATTGACCCTCTGGTTTAGCGGGGAATGCCGCATTCCTAACCTTGGTGCTGTTTTGGTGCCAAATTCAACGTTGGATATCTATAGTCTTCTTCTTCCATTTTACGCATTTTGTCCTAAACCCTTAAAAAGAACGGCCACAGCAACAACTATTGCAATTTTCAACTTTCTCTTTCCATGTTTAATTTTCTTCCTTTCATACTTCAAAAAAACAAAAGAAAAATCTTTTGGTTTGCGGGCCATATTATGTCCATATTCTTTCAATCTTAATTTATTTCATAAAGAAAAATGCTATTTATTTCAAGCTTAAATTTATTATATTTGACGCTCTGGTTGACAAAGTTAGATGCAAATGTATTTGTCAATTAGAGTATCTATAGGGTTGAAAATTTATGCGATTAGTAATGAATTTTGGTTCAATGATTTCAAAGTTGACCGCAATTATGGGGTTAGATTTTAGCTTTTTGGTATATATAATTTAGTGTTGTTAAATTATTTATATGTTAATTGAAATTAATTTTTAAACAATTTAAAAATGTATGTATCCCATATCTATTTAGTGAATTTAGAGAAATTTATTTATATAAATGTTAGTCCAAAAATCAAATCGAGATAAGTAAAAGAAAGAAATAACCCAATGAACTAAAGAAAGATTGTACAATTAGAATTACACTAGCTTGTCTTGTAAATAGTATGTTCAGAGAAAACAATAGCTAGGAATCCCAGAAAGAATTTAAATAGCAACATTTATTATAAAAAAACACAATTTATATATCTTAATTAATAAATATTAGAGAAATTATTGTCCTCTTGATTATATGGCCGACTCATATAGATGTGTAGCATAAAACCTTGCACATTTTTCACTAATAGATGTGACTACTGTCTCTTTCGCCTAGTACATGTTCACAAATATCAACCATTATAGTTGTGAAAAGTTCTTTTCTTTCGGCTGCGTGATTTTGTAAATCTTTGCTTTCCTTCTTTTCTCACATTTCAAACTAATTAATGGCTGCCTTTATGAAGAATATATGCACTGCTTTTCTCTTTTAATTTCACACATTTTGTGGATATTCTTTAAATTTAGACGTTTTTAATTTTATGTTATGATGATTTATTTGAACAAAAAAAAAAGAGGATCTTTTCATGGCTAATTACTCAGACAACTTTTTCTTTCAACAACTCATGTATATATATATATATATATATATATATATATATATATATATATATATATATATATATATATATATATATATATTTAAAAAATTTTATATAAATTTATATATTAATCGTCTTTGTGTGTTA
>CATIWR010502075.1:0-14673 GCA_949677035.1 Omphalea diandra | reverse complement strand
CTTGAGGATTTTTTGTCTGTTACTCAGATATTTCAGAATTAGCAGTTGTAACTTGCAGGTCGCAATGGCAAATTTGAGTAACTACTTGTATTTAACTGACTTGACTGTCAACCATTTGCATCCCCTTATTAAATGATTTTTTGAGCATTTATGGTCATTTTCACACCATTTCCTGGCCTATATAAACCCTTAAAATAGTGTTTCTATTCACTCTTGCTAGAAACATCAATCTCTCTTCTTCCTCGCTTTCAAAAATCTTTAAATCATTCCTCTCCTACTATGGCCCCCAAGAAAGCCTTAAGATCATAGAAGGAAAAGGAAGTAACCCAACCCTCTAGACCTCCTGATCTCCACATGATGAAAGGATTCACGAAGGAGGAGAAAAACTGGTACAAGGCAAACTCCTCTAAGATAACCCTTCAAAAAAAATTCCTTTGACATCCCTTTTGGAGTCATTAAGCATAAAGGATGAGATCCACGTATTTCTCTCAAACCTGGGTGGAATGAATTCATTTTCTGTGATGAGCCCGAACATGAGGAGATTATGCAGGAGTTTATGTGCACTGTGACTTTAAGTCGAAGAGCGAAATCTCATGTCGGCCAATATGGGTTAGTATTTTGAGCCTTTGGGGACCCATTTTACATTACCTTTAAGCAACTTTCCAATCTTTTTAACCTTCAAGTTGGGGATGATATTTTGTTCATCATCTCCGCCCTTGATGTCATTTACTTTGAGTTTTGGTCCGAAATTTCTATCGAGACCAAACATGACCCCAAAACTTCCCTGGCCAAATACATTCGTACCCTTCCCTTTTAGCTACTTCATCGTATCATCACCTTTTCTGTTAACACAAAAGGAGATGGTAGCGAGAAAATATCCTAAAAGGATCTTGCTTTTCTTTTCTGTCTTACTAAGAACAAACCTATACAAACTGGCTGCTATCCTATGGATTAATTGCTCCATATAAGTACCAAACAAAGAGTTAGTTTCTTCTTCTCTCCCATGTCATAATCATCTACTGATATGTGGATGCTTTTAATAAGGAAAATGAAAAATTCCTCATTAAGAAGCTCCTCCCTTCATAAAATTTTCTAGACCTGCCCTACCTCATAAATGCCAAAGCCATTCACACTGACTCTTAAACATACATATTAGGTGCTTTTAGGGCAAAGAAATTAGAGGCCTCCTAAGCCTCCAAAAGAAAAAGGCTGGTTATTAAAGAGGGAGCACAACCTGTTCCACCTCCCCAACTTAAATCCAAAGCTAAAATCATTTTTGCCTCCATTAATAAAAAGCTTGATAAGATGATGAGAATGATCAAGAGACGATTTCTCCCCATCTCCTACCTACACAGTGATTCGGTGGATCTTTAGGAGAAAGTCGGTGTTATTCCCTATCATCTTCTAGATTTTGAAGGTTGGAAGGACATACTCGAAGAGGAGGATAACCATGAAGTTGAGGAGGGTGATCAAGCTGAAAGTGCAGGGGCGAATGAAGACATTGATGATTCTAGAGACAATGACAGTTCTCCCATCTTCTAGATTGTTTTTAGGATTTGTTTTTTTTTTTATGTTATTGATGTAAAGCTTATGATCCCACAGATTATTAAATAAATAAAAGTGTTTGTTTTGTAATTCATTGCTTCATCTTATGTGATTGTACTTTATATGTTCTATTAGTTTTATGGTATCATTTGCTCAATATGATTACTCTAACTCAATTTATGCACTTCATTCACTCTTTACAATTTTCCTTCTTTTTGATCTTACCAAAGGGGAAGAGAATAACATTGGGAGACAATGAGCAATGTGTATAAGAAAAGCATAAGTTGTGGGGGAGCAATAGCTATAGGAACATTACTTTTTCAAACTTAGAATTCTTTGATTATTTGTTCACTAACTTAGAACTATTTGATTATTTGATCTTTGACCATCCCAACTTCACAACTCATGCATTTAACTTTCTCTAAGATCAATCTTTTAACTTTCTTTAAGATCAATTTAAGTTGTCAAAATCGAAAGGGGAAGATTGTTAGACTAGGATGGTCAGACATAAGTCATAAGCCTCTTTTGATCTTGACAATGGAGATTGATTAGTTCTAATGTTTTGTTAAGTGTTGGTTTACAATTATAAGTTATTTTCTCATTAAAGTGGTATGAAAGTCAAAATCTCCATCTTTAAGAAGAACGTCCAAATTCGTAGTTAGTATCCCCTAAATTGTGACCAAGATCTTGCAATAAAGATGGATGAAGCAAGGCCGGAAGAATTCACAGATGAATTCACAACCGTGACTTAGTTGAAAGGAGCTTGCTTGATTCACAGAGGAATTCATGGAGGTATTCGTGTCTTATGTCTCGACCGCGAATTTAATAATAATAAATGAGGGAATGAAGTATGTACCACAACACTCCAAGTGTCCAAAGTAACTGTTGGAATATCAAAACTCATGAGGGCGAAGCATTTGTTGCAAATACGACGCAAGAAAGTGTTGTTTCCTCAACAAACAAAAAAATTTGCAACCTCAGTCGCATCCAAGAGAAAGTTCAATTACGACCATAACTTTTGAGTGGTTGGTTAAATGCAACAACTATATTTCTTGGACAACCAATGGGTGAAGGACACGTGGACTAGCCGTTAGACACAAAACGAGATTCTCTGCCACGATTTTTAACTCTTTAGTATAAATTGAGAAATTGTGATCGCGAAATGCTAGCAATGACTATGAATTCTGCCTGCCAAGCATTTAATGCAAAATTTGCCTTGCACAGCTTGGAGATTTTAAGATAGTTTTTGAGTGACATCTCTTTGGTGGATGTTGGCTATAAATATTTGACCAAACTGATGTAAATGCAAGAGAATTCCATTAATTATAACCAAACTCTTGCTAATTTGCTACTCATTCTTCTTGTTCTTCTTTATGTGTTATTGATTGTTTGGTGTTAGCAATAAACATATTTGTAAGAGGTTAAAGTGTGAGCTTATCCAAAACACTTGTGAAAGGTTGAAGTTTGAACCTATCCAAAACACTTGTGAGAGGTTCTATGTGAGCCTAAAAACACTAATTGTAAGGGTTATGTGTGAGCCATAAAATGCAAATTGTGAAAGTTAGGTGTGAGCTTGATAACACCAGTTTAGTTGAGTTGAATATCCAATTGTAAAGAATTGAAGAGTGGACGTAGGGTTTGTTAACACTCTAACCACTATAAACATCTTGTGTTTAATTTCTTTTCTCCCTCTTAACTCTTTAAACACCTTAACTTTCTTTTAAATTTTTAATCTCCCACTAATTCAACCCCTCTCTTGTTGGTGTACTAAGCCAACACCAAGGAAGGATCAAGAATTAAGGCAAGGAAATAAGAAAGAAAAGAAGGAAAAGAAAGAAAAGGAAGAAAGGAAAAGAAGGAAGGAAATCAAACGAGAGAGGGAGAGAGGAAGAGCAAAAGGGGGAAGAGATAGAGAGAGGAAGAGAGGAGGCCAACCACTACCACCAATAGACCAGTCACCTCCAGTTATGTTAGAACCACCAGCGGTGCTGATGACTACGCTGAAAATGGGGAGAACGACAAGCAATAGAATAGAAAATTTAAACTACCATATCTCCTCAACCAAAGCTCCTTTTAAGTGATTCTAGTTGTTATGGAATGCTTCCTTCAAGAGCTTTTCATGAACAATCGATTCATTTATAACAAAGATTGGATAGCAACACAGTGGCAAGTCACAACTTTAGTGAAAATTAAGTTAGGCAATTCCGAGCAAACAGTAGATCATATGGTGGCACTGTAAGTTTCTACAAACTCCTAGAAAGACAATTTACAAGATGAATTTGAATTTTATTCAACGGTTGTCGACAACAAACTTTGGACACTGTAGATGGCGATTTTGATGGTAGCTCGACGATGTCTAAGAGGCAAATTAGGATAGAATGTGCTCCTCTTCTTTCTAGTCTTGTTGGTGTAATTTTCATGAATTATAAATGTTTCGGTGAGACTTTATGAATTCTTATTGGTTTATTGATAATTAGAATTTGGGTTTAAAAATTATTGAATTAATATTTATTAGAGGATTAATGGCTTAAAAAGAGACTAGATAGCTATTTGATGATGTTAACTAATTAGTGGATAGAAGAACTAAGGTTCAATGGTGATTTTGATTAGGTTATGAGAATTTAGGAAGTTTGTTATAGTTATAGAAATTAATTAAAATTAGTACCATTATAAAGGATTATAAAATTATTATGGTATTTTATGAAATTAATAGAATAATTTTGAGGGCAGCTAAGTTAGTTTGAGATCTAAATGTGGCTTGAGAAAATTTATTGAATTGGAGGATTTAATTAAATTTGAAGAGATTAATAGTATTAATGATGATTATGGATGTTATTTAAAGATATCATGATTAAATAGAATTCTAGAATTAAATAATAAATATTAGAGAATATGTTAGGATTAAATAGAATTATTGGACTTGATTATAAAGGTTAGATGAATTAAGAAAAGTAAGTTTATTTAATAGAATTCATGGCAATCAATATTGAAAATTGGAGAGATTTATTTGAGAATTATGCATAATATAATGGATTGAGGATTTTAGCTATTTAGTTTGGATTTAAGGAATTGTAGATAACTGAAGTGGAGAATATATTGGATAATTGAAAGCCCCAGATAGGCATTTCTTTGTGATTTTTTTTTATAAAAATTAGGCTCATTTTATGAGAAAAATAGTTTAATTTACAGAGGAGGTTCTACTGAATTTTAGTAGAATTAACCCACTTATATAGATTAGAAAAATAAATAAAATTATTAGGAATGAGAGTAGAATTTTATAAGAATTATAAGGGGTAAATGGAAATGATTTCTAAATTATGTTTACATATATGATTTTAGGGTGAATAGGTCGAGTAGATGTTGGAATCAGGATTAACAATTGGTGTTAAAGGTAGTCGGATTTTGTTCTACAATTTAGTTGAGTGGATGAACTTTTAACAAGATATTTTATTTTGAAATTAATATATATGAATGTATGCTTTGTATTGATTTTTTTTTTTTCATTTTAAGATCAGTTTTCAAAATTATTTTATGAGATGATTATTTTAATATTAAAGTTTAGTGAATGAATAAATATGTTTTGGATGAATTTTTAATTAAACGATCATTTTTTAGAATCATTTTTATCAATGATTATGTCAATGCTAAGTTTTATTGAATTGATATATTTATGATTTATAAACTTTGAATTGATTATATTAATGTATGTTTTTGGACCTAGTTTCTTCTAAACTAATTCTTTTAATAAGAGATTAGAGACAAAAATATTTTCTATTGAGATTGATATATAGAAAATTATTTTAGATTTATTATATATCAGTATATTTTATTATAATTTTTAGTTGGTTATCTTGGATTTTATTATATGGAAATAATCGTTTAAGTGTTTTCATAATACAAGCCTATTAGATCAACACCATGATGATCGATAATATGATTATTATTGTCTATGTCAACAGTGAATGATATACATAAAACCATTGTGGCGTATAACAAGTAGTTGCCCAGTGCGAGTAGCTCTGCGTATGTGTATAACCAACTTATATTTATTCTTAGGCTATAATGTCATCATTTTGTCTAAGAAGTCAACTTTTTCTCTCAGCTTTAATCAATAGGATTTATATATGAGTGTCCATTATAATTTTTATTTGTAGTATTTTAATTTACAATTAATTTTAGATTTTATTATTATATTTTGGATGTGAAAATATGAATATTAAAATTGTGTAGTTTATAAAATTAAGATTTCCAAACTGATATACTTGGCCTATATAAATATATAGTATGATTTTGCCTTAACTTTCAAAAGAATTTTAAAAATTTTGTTTGTTGTACAATTTACTGAATTTTTGATATTACGTTAATTATTTAAGTGTAGACTTGATATACTTATAAATAATATGAAAACGTAAATTTATTATATATTTTATATATTAGTTTATCTCCTCACTAAGTTTTGTTTAGTTTATCTCCTAACTAAGTTTTGCACTCATTATCTTCACTCACCAGTTTATGTAGGGAATTTAAGGATTAAATCAATTAATGCTTTGTATTGCTATAATCCACAGTCTAAGAAGAAGAAAGATTAATTAGGTAAAAAGGGACCTTAATACCAGGGTGTTACAAGTTGGTATCAGAACATATGTTAATGTGGACTCTAACAAACGAAGTAGTAGATATTAAGTTGTAGAATTTTTAAGGTATAGTTTAGAAACGAGTTATAAATGTGATAATTGGAAGGATTTAGACATAATTATAACAAAATTAGTAGTAGTAGAGCTTTAATAGGGTTACAGACGTGTTCTTAGTGGTGAATAAAGGATTTAAAGTTTATACTAGTTAGACATCTATAAGGTTTTTGATCCATAAAGGAATTTCTATCAGATGTTAAATATTTTTAAAATGATAAGATTTTTTTTTTTTTATCTAATGGTGGCAATTAGGGTTGATAGTATAAAATGGATGTTGAGCATAGTTTTTTGAAAAAAAAAAAGTTGGAAATGTTTGAAAATTTTGGAATTTAAATACCTGTGTCTAAAAGTGATGAAGTTCACATGTACATCGAGACTTGCATTATTGAGTCATGCATTATTAGTCAAGCATCATTCATTAGTCATTGCATTCAATTATGTATGATCCATGAATTTAAGAAATGGTTAAATCGATAAAAAATTTTGTTAAGTATTTGAAGTTGAATTATTTTGAATAATCCGAAATGGATTGGATCCTCTAGATAAATGGTGAAAAAGATGTAGAAATTTGGGAGCAGGACATGTGATTGTTGAAATAACTATAGGATCGAGATAGCAAAGTCTGTGAGTATGTAAGTGTTTAGTATAGAGAAATCCTAGCAATGTATGAAAATATGAGAAAGTAAGAATAATAGCTAGATTTATGTTGAAGTTATTTGACTATGTTAAGCGGAGCAAAAGCGTAGTGACTTTGATGTCAATGGTTTACAAGGCTCGCATTGAAATTTCGAGAATGAAATTTCTTAATAGTGGGAGAATTGTAACACCCAAAATTTCAAAATTATATTTTCTCTAGAGCTATGAATATTTGAATTATTAAATATATTTATTAATAATTAATTTAAAATTTAAATTTAATTTAAGTATTTTAAATAATATGAGATTAATTTATATTAGAGAAAATGATTTGGATACATATATATGCAATTAGTATTATAATTAATTTAATTTTAAGAATAAAAAAATATTTTAAAGTTAAATTTCAATTTATTTGAGTACATGTAATTATGATATTATATTGTATTTCTAAGTTTGAAATTTAATCATGTTATTTATGTGAAAATTTTGTAAAGATAATAATAATGATAATTATTATTATAAATATTTTTAAGCGAGTTTCAATATTCACTTATGCATGATTTAGTTATAGTGAATTTTTATTTAAGTAGAGTTAGTACAATAATAAAGTATTTTAAGTTGAAACTCAATTATTAAAAATAGTATTTATGAAACAAATTATTTTAGCTTATGTATAAATTTAGTTGAATTGCTTTTGAGAGTTTTAATTATGTATATTTATATATTTATATTAATATATATGAAAAAAAATTAGTAGTTGTGATTGGTCCACACACTATCACATAATAGATCTATTGTTGTGGTTCAAAACCACAACGATAATCATATAAACTGTTGCATTAATCATTTAGCAACCGCTACATCCAACCCCATTACAAAAGAGTATTATAGCGCTTTTGTTAAACAATAATAACAGGAACAAAGCCGTTGTATATAATATATTAATTGTAGCGATATAGTCCCAATTTTATGCAATGGTTTAAGAAGTCTTAAGCAACAGATTTGTTCATTTTTATGCAACAACTATTTTTATTTATGCAACTTTTTTATGTGATTTTTATGCAGTGATTTGTGTTAGATATGCCAACAGTTTTAAGATACAAAATGCAGCAATTTTTCATGCATAAGCAACATTTTGTTCACTATATTAGACAATAGTTTTTAACTCAAAGGCAATGGTTTTTGAATGACTATTAGCAACAGTTATAATGTATTATGCAATAATTTTAATTTCTTTTATGCAGTGGTTATAATGTCTTATACAACAGTTCTAATTCTTTTATGCAATTGTTATAATGTCTTATGCAACAATTCTAATTAGTTATATGCAACAATTATCGCCATATATTATAGCATTTTCTATATCTTAGCCAACAGTTTGAACCATATCATATGCAATAAATTTTGAAGTATAAGCACCATTTTAGTTACTAATACAATATTTTTTTTATAAATAATATATATTAATTCATATATAACAATTGTGTAATAGATAAAGATATAATATAACTAACAAGCGAATGCATTTGATTCACAAAAATTCATCAAGTATAATTAAAGTCATAATCTACATTTAGATATGCAATAAAGAGTACAAAAAATGTCAATATTTAAAAACATAATAAAAAATCAAAGACTAAAAATATCAATGCTGAAATTTCTAACAAAATGGTGCTAATCCAACAATGAAGAATCTCACTCCACAAAGGTGAGCAATCTGCAGCTACCAAAAAAAAAAAAAAAAGAATAAATATATCATTTGTTAATTCACATCACTTTTATCAATTTGAGATTTGTAATAAAATAAATTTTCACTAAATAAAAATTATAGTAATTCAATCTTTTAAATTTTGAAAATTAAATAAAAAATAATATTAATAATAAATAATACCTAAGGATCATGAGTGCTTCCTGATGAATTTGAATTTCTCAAACCATTTACTTGAATTGGTGCACTATTAGTGTCTCTTGGGGATCTAGTTGTTGAAACCAATATTCAAAATATTTTGGGATTCAGATTTATTCTTGGATTTGAACCTTGAAGTTGTGACAAGAATGCAAGCATTTATTGCTGAAAAGACACTTTATACTCCTCAAGTTTTTCTTCCATTTCTTTTTTCATCTCTTCTTGCACACCTTCTTTAATGGATTCTACCAATTCTTCTAGAACTCTTGCAAATGAGTTATCACTTTTTGTTATACCTTTCAAATCAGTAGGTGTGATAGTCCTTCCAGACAACATAATGTGCCTAGGGTGAGTCCCTCCCATGACCATAGGAAATGCATCAACTGATTCACCACCTTCATTTATATGTTAGGTCTCAATCTCTTTCATTTGAACGTATGGTTGAATGATAATTTTATTAAAATTGTGTTAACAAGCAAGCAATTAAGATTTAACTAATTAAAAGTATAACTTATAATTGAAAAAAGATGGAAAAACATAAAACTTACAAAACTTGTAGCAATATCATCATCAGATTCTTTAGAGGACCATCTAACTTTTCTTTTTGAGTTTCAATAAATATTTCAGACCAAGTTAGCTCTTCCCCATTTTCTTTTGCATCTTGCTTCTTGTAAAAAAAATATATAAGAAGTCAATATCAAAATGAAAATCAAATTATTATACTGAAACACTTATAATTTAAGCATGTAATTTACTTATAAGTTTGAAAATTAAATAATACTAGTCTCACCAATTTGCTTTCTTATTCTAGCAAAACTTTTTTTTCCTGTTTTGTGCATATTCTTCAGCCTCTTGCATTTCTAACATTTATCTCTATGATTTCTATACACAAAAAGGACACTCCAATTCATTAGCATAAAATATCTAGCTTAAAATTTACTTATTTCCATATTTAAGATGAAAATAGAAGAAAAACTCTTTATCTTAGCTTTTTTGAAAGTCCAAGTCTTCAAAAACTCTTTGAATTTATCCTCAACCTCATTTTTTGGACAGATTAGCAATCTAAGTTTATTAGTCTTGTTTTTATAGTAATGCTCTTTCTTCAATCTACATTTATATATCTTCCTAACATTTCAATTATAGCTAACACCCATTTTTGACTTCTTGTAGGACTATGCATTTTTTCTACATTAATAAATTAAGATGAATTAATATTTACCTTAGAATAAATTACTTGCATTATAAAGAATATATATACATATATATATATAAAAGAAAGTTAAGTTACCTGAACATATTCTCATAATGCTTCTTTAATGGGCATTTTACGCCAAGTCTCTACAACCAAAGGTGCAAGGCATCCATTCCTAGCCAAAGTTCCCAAAAAGCTACTAATTCATTCAAAGTTTTGTCATCAGGGCCTATTAGTTGATTAAATTCATTCAGAAAGATAGGCTTTTGATCTTCAATGCCCCTTGTATGCACTTCATTCATTGTTGTTGGCCTTTTTTTTTTTTTTTTTTTCTACTCGAAGAGGTTGTAACAATCAATTAACTAAATGTTAAGAATCTAATTTTTTTGTAATATACTAAAGAAATAAAATATTAATTAAACATGATTCTTGTGTGCTTGGATTGGCTACTTAAGGATTTGATTGAATTTGCAGTTTTATATATTGTGTATTACTTTTAATGTGTATTTGAGAATTTGAATTTTCTCTAATTGATGCATGTTGTTCTTCTTGTCCTACTTTCACCTCTTCATTTTCCTTTTCTCCTTACTTTAGTTGTGTTTGTGACTTTTTTACATTTAGAATTCACTATATCCTCATATAAGATGAGAGTGATTTGGCGAGAAGTAGTTTTTTTCCCCTTTTTCTTTGGACTTTGTTTGTTGCTTGTCTTCATTTTAACTTTACCAATCTACACAAATATATAATAACATCATATTAACAATAAGCTTTCTATAGATATATTGGAGAAAAATGTACTTAAATATATATTAGAGAAAAATCTACACAAATATACAACCAACATAATAATGACAATGATATTAGAGACATCAATCATTATTATTAGACATAATTAGTCATACATATATAATTATGAGGCAAATAAAATAAATGTAATATCAACTAATATGTTTGAAGAGAGAATCCATATCAGTAACATAAATAATAACACTACAATATAAAGAAATCAAAAAGTACAAAAAGAGTTCTTCTTTGTTAAACGTAATCTGTAGCATCCATCCAATCCCAATCAGTATCATCTACATCAAAATTCTCTTCTATTCTTTTGTTTGCTCATTAATCCTTTAATATATATAAAGACACATCAATAGTTTCAACCGATGCATCTTTTTTATCCCATCTAATGGGATCATCTTTTAATGTTGCATATGTATCATTGTTAAAATCATTATGCTCTCCCCAAAATGTTTTTTGAATTTTTGGACAATTGTCTTCTTGGTGGTCAAACAAATATCTAGGAACCTTTTTCATAACATAATGAAGGTCATATTTAATAAAATCTTGAATATAGAAAACTTGTTGCACTTGTGAAGCCATAACAAAAGGTTCGTTTGCATAACACAACTTGTTAAAATTTACACATGTAGGCCAATATTCATCTCTCTCAACTTGAAACCAATCACACCTAAATAAAACAACACTAAAGTTTCCCCAATAATCAATTTCAATTATTTCATCCATTGCTCCATAATAAGTGACATCTCTAACAACTGGATTTTGATCCCTAACACTAGCAAAACTAGGAGTTAATGCTTGTAAAGTCACTCCACTATTTTGAGTTTTGTATCTTGTATCATGTTTTCTAATGTGAAATCAATACCTATTAATAAAAGTACCCAGTATATCTCGTTGCCATAAGATTTGGCCCTTTAGACAACCATAAAATATATGTTGGGACTTATTCATTGTTCACTCTTTCTTCAAACCAATGTATAAAATTTTGGCTATGGGTTTGTGCTTTTGCCCATCCACTTGTTCTACCTCAACTGTTAATAAGATTTTGGTGCGCTTCACATTGAAAGAACCATCATTAACATCATCATATATATATAAAAGACAATTTTAAAAGGAAAATAAATTAAAGATGACTAACATTATCTTACTTAATATATTCCTCATCTAGTTTGTCTTCATAGTTTAAGAAGGCATAACGATGAGATTTTATTAAAGATTGACAGTCTAAAATAAATGCCTTGCCTTTCTTTTTCCTCTTTCCTCCAATAAAGTGGCCTATTTTAGGAAAAGTAGGTGATGATTCATCAATGACTGTCACCACATCATCATTCCTCCAATATCTACTAAATCTTGTCTTCACACCATCATGCATATATCTTGATCAAAATATTAAGCATTCATTAGTTAGATACCCTTCTGCTATAGACCCTTTTAGACAACTTCGATTATAAACAAATTACTTCAATTTAGATAAGTCTAGATACATCCAATGATAATGCAGTAGGACACTAAGTTTAATTTCAAATATTAAATGGACAAGCAAATGCACCATTGTGTCAAAAAAAATTTAGAGGAAAAGTCATCTCAAGTCAACAAAGTGTTTCAACAATGTCTACTTTTAGTTGCTCAAGATCTTGTATCTTAACAACTTTGTTACATATACTCTAAAGAAATCGCTTAACTTCGTTAAGGGAATTACAACATTCTTAGGCAATGTTTTCCTAACCGCAACTTGAAGTAAATATTACATGATAAAATAAGCATTATGACTCTTATACCATGAAATTTTATTATCCCCTACTTGCGAACATTGTCTAATATTTAAAGCACACCCTTGTGGTAATTTTGCATACTTCAACGCTTTATAGAAAAGTATTTTTTTCTTATGGAGTCATAGAAAAGCAAGCTTTAGCTAATTGAATTTTTCCACCATCATTTAATTGTGATGGCTGAAGCTCATTCCTAATGCCCATATCTTATAAATCAAAGCATTCATTTACATGATGTTTAGTCTTCCCAGAAATATCCAATAGTGTACCTAACATATTATCACACACATTTTTTCTATATGCATCACATATAAATTGTGTTGTAATATGTTATACTTGTAATATGGTAATTCAAAAAAAAAAAACTCCTTTTTCTCCATGGATCACCATTATCTATTATCTTCTTTTATGTCTTCCCAAACATATTCTCGAAATTAGACAAATTTTCTAAAACTTCAACTCTAGATAAAGGAATAAGTTCACCTCTCAATTCCACATCACCATTAAAAGATTACTTGTTAAATTGCTAAGGATGCTCCTTATATAAAAATCTTTGAATTCCCAAATAACACATCTTTTGACTATACTTGAGATATTAGGAATAAGTCTCATAATTACAAGAGGGGTATGCCAAGGTCCCTTTAGCACTCCATCTAGATAAAATTGCATACGCTAGAAAGTCACTAATTGTCCATAACAAGGCTGCACACATTTGAATGTTTGGTCGATTGCAACATCATAGGTTTCAATACCAACCTCCCATAACTTCTTCAAATTACTGGTTGCATAAAGACATCAATGTCTTGTCCACGAGATTTAGAGCCTGGAATGATTAATGATAAGAAAAAATATTCCAGCTTCATGCAAATCTATGGCGATAAGTTATAATTAATTAAAACTATTAGCCATGTGCTATGAGAAATGCACATAGTCCGAAATGGATTGAATACATCACTAGCAAAACCTAACCTCACATTACGAAGGTCTTGTGCAAAATCAAGATACAAAGAATCAAAATCTTTCTAAGCCTTCCCATCTATAGGTTGACTTAGATTTTTATCAATAGGATGCTCACTTGCATTTTATCTCATGGCAGTGGTTGTTTCTAGACATATGAATAATCTTTGAAGCATTGGCGTTAGAGGAAAGTATCTTAGCACCTTAGCTAGGATTCGATGTGTACTAGTGGAATAGTTATTGACATCAGTTTGGCAATTCTCATCCAATTTCCACCTAGGAGGACCACATACATAACAGTGAATTAAATATTGATGCTCATCCCAAAATAACATGTAATCATTAGGGTAAACATGTAATTTTTTTTTGTAATCAATACCTAAATCTTTCATTGTTTTTCTTGATTTGTTGAAAGATTATGAAAGTTTAACATCAGGAAAAGCCTTTTTCAATAACTCTAAATGATCATTGAATGCCATATTACTTAATGAATGTAAGCACTTAAAAGTGTATAACCAAATGGTGAAAGAAAGTTTTGAGAAAGTCTTACATTTGGGATAAAGCTCTTGTTTTCCATCCTCCCCTAAGTTATAGAATTTCTTTGCATCCTCACTTAGACCTTCTCTAACTCCTCAGGTGTTAGTAGCTTCATCCACTATATTTTTATAAGCATCATGTAACATACCATCCACATCATCAAGACTGTGTAGTCCTTCATCATCAAATGGAGAAGCTTCCTAACCATAACCCCTCTCCATGGAAAATCCAAACTTTATATCCTTCAAGAAACCCATCAGCTATCAAATGATCATGCATGGTGGCTTGAAGCTTCCAATAACAGTTCCTATAGTTTTTACAAAGGCCAAGAATCTCTTCTCCTTAAGTTATTCTCTTAAATGCCTTGTCTAAAAAATCATCAAACTCCATTAGGATATATATATATATATATATATATATATATATATATATATATATATGGTTCCATCTTGGTGAGGTCATCGAACTTTTATCTCCATAGTCCATAATTTCAAGTTGTAAAATAAGAAAGAACTTTAATTTTTTTTCTATATTGTACATATGGTCTTCTTGCAAGTTATTATTAGTAACCTTTTTACCTTGTGTATTGTCTTGAATATATATATATATATATATATATATATATATATATATATATTTATA
>CATIWR010502054.1:0-38255 GCA_949677035.1 Omphalea diandra | reverse complement strand
TTAAAACACTCTAGAGAGGTTATTGTGTGAGCCTGAAAAACACAAGTGTAAAGGTTGTTGTGTGAGCCTCTAAAACACAAGTGTAAAGGTTATTGTGTGAGCCTTTGAAAACACAAGTGTAAAAGTTTAGTGTGAGCTTGAAAACACCATTGATAATTAGTGAAATACCCAAGTACTGAGAATTGGGGAGTGGACGTAGGGTCGATTATACCTGAACCACTATAAATTGTGTGTCCTTTAATCTTCTTCTACTTTTCTATTTTAATTTTTATACACCAATTCAACCCTCCTTCTTGGTGCTAAGGGCCAACATGGTGGAATTCACAGTACTGGATATTCCTATCACTTTCTCACTACCATTGAAAAGATCATGGTATCATCCTTTGGGAGGTGTGTTGTCTACAATTTATAAGAATCATTTTACCAAATATTTTTAGATAAGAAATTAGAAGTTTTCTTTAATTTTATAGTATTTTATTTTAAAATAGTTAATTTTTTGTTTCTTTTGTGCTCGTATAGGAAATTCTCTAAAAGGGAGCTAAATTGCAGTTTTTAGTAGTATTGCATGGTCTAATGCATATGACCATGTGATGTCGCAGATTTGATCAATCAGTAGACCAGAATAGCATAAACAGTTAAATGTGTGGGCTGTTGCATAGCCCATGCTTCGGGACATGTAAGATGTCAGATCCAGATTTGAAAAATCAATTGCAGGTTGCTTTTGAGGAGACTTGTGACCTATTTTGGATAGAGATACTTGGGTAGAAAAAGAGCAAATTTTAAAGAGAGAAAAATGGATCCAAGATCTAAACCAAATAAGAAGATAGTTTTTAAAGATTAGAGATATCTTCTCTTAGAGTTTTCATTGTTTTTGTTTAGGAAGACTTTTCTTTTGGAAAAATCTTCTACTCGATTTAATGGATTTTTTTATTTTTTTATTTCTTTTTCTTCTTATAGGTTGAACTAATTCTTCAATTCTAGGGATTATTGCGAAAGTTGAATATTTATTTCATGATTGTATAAAGTAATTTTTACTTTAATTGTATTAGGTATCTTGATTTAATATGTTTGAATTTAATTGATGTCGTATGTATGAACAACAACATATGTGCACAACTTGAGATTCTAAATGATGGAGCGAGAGTGGAAGTCTAGGGTTAGTACTAACATAGTGAACTAAAAGTTTGAGATCACAAGAGTAGACTTGACTTCTAGAGATCTTTAAGGATTAGTCATGGAACTTGATGCGCCGTTATTGGATTTTATGACCATGAAAGTAAGCATAATTTCAGTAACAATAAACTCAATTTTGCTTGAGAGTTATTATTGGATAAATTAGGAAAATCCATCTTCAAGCACAACTTAATCTCAATTAAAATAATTCTCTTGATTATTTATGAAGTGGTATTGTGGTGTACTTGAATTCTTTACAAATTATTGCCATAAGAGTTTATTTTAATTTAATTTCAGTTTGTTTAATTATTTTGTAATTTCAGTTTTTGTTTATTATTCTCTTATTATTTTGATTGCTAGATAATAGGGAAATTAAGAATTTATTAGTACTTGTGTAAAACAATCCTCATGAGAATGATCTTTACTTATCATTGTATTACTTAAGCGATTTGTGCACTTATAAGGGTTACATACATAACAATTATGCATCAAAAAGTAAAGATTCCCTATAAAGGGGAGATAGTTATAATTTATGCTGACGTAGAGGAAATAGAGTCAATATTGAGCATAATTATCCCTCATCTTAAGGGCTTTTAGGTTGTTGGAGTCAATGATAAGTGTGTGGATTCGAAGGTGGTAACTATATTGAAGAATATGAACTTTGTCTTAGGTTAAGGTTTAAGGAATAATTCTATAAATGTATGTGAGTTCTTAAACGTCCCTATAGATTATAAGAAAAGATTAGGTTATTGAAGAGATTAAGAAAAACACAAGATGAGGGATATGCAAGGCCCATTGTCTGAATTCTTTGTGAAGGAAGGGGAAATGGTAGGAGAAATAGAGGAAAAGGCCATCGAAGAAGAAGGAGATAACAGTCAACCAAAAATTGACCCGTTAGATGACTTAGAGGAAACGTGCTTTCATACTCAATGTAGGAGTGTAGAGGCTAGATACTAGAATTATCGAGACTTATCCAACAAGGAAGAGAAAAAAGAAGAAGAGAAAGAAGAAAGGCAAACAGGTTCTGAAGGTAGTGAAATATCATGAAAAATAGCAGTTTGCAATTTTGTATGGTACTCAAATAGCTTAGCCATGGGATGACAAATGGAAAAATATCTGATAAAGATTATAAGCAATGCCTACTAAATCAAGAAGTTTAGGAATCTAGAAAGCTAGTTGAGAATAAGCAAGCTGAATAGGTTGAGTTAGAGGTTCCCTATGAAGATCTAGAGTGGGGACAAAATGGGCTTGATGCTTATGCTAAAGGGAAATATATGAGGCTTAAGTTAGTGGACATTAAGAACCTAATTATGAACTCCATTAAGAGTTTGGAAGAGGGTGGAAAAAAACAAGGACAATTATTTGGGATAAAGCAAGTTAAGTTAAATGGGATGACACTTTTGAAAGAAGTTCATGAAAATAAAACTTGGGGATGATAAATGAATAAGGAGTTTAAGGGAGTTATAAAAGCCATAATAGATAGTGGGGACAAAGATAAGGCCAATTCTGAGCAGTTGACAAATGGATCTAAAATTACTTATGAAGTGACTAAAATAAGAGTGAAAAAGAAAAGAAAACTAATGCTGGAGAGACTCTAATTGCACCTCCTGAAGAATTTCCCTTCCTTGACACCTCTGATGTTTTTGTTTGTAGTTTTTTTAAAGATGATTTCTAGGTTTAATGTAATAAATGACAAGTTTGCCTACTTATGTGATGTCTTTCTTGATGATAGTGTGCATGACATGCATCATTTTATGAGCATATTTAAGTATTAACCATATGCATACCACTGCATTTAATCTTAGCACATCGAAAAGTTTGAAATCTTACTCTTTGTCAGTGACATCACACCTAAAAAATGAAGGAAGTTTAAATAGTTGATAAGGAAGTACCAAAGAGATTTTACTTGGACATATGAGGATATACTAGGATTTAATTGACATATAACTGAACATAAAATCCTTACATACATACATGTGAGATTGATGAAGTGGAAACTTAGATGGATGAGATTACAATAGGCATAGATAGTGAAGGATGAGTAGCAAATTAATTGAAGCCAAGTTTCTAGAAGAGGTTGATTATTCTAAGTGGCTGATCAACATAGTATTAGTGCTAAAGATGGATGGATGGGTGAAACTGTGCATGGATTATAGGGATTTAAACAAAGCATGCCCCAAAGATGAATTTCCCCTACCTTACATTAATGTTTGGGTGGATAACACAATGACTTATGTCATATACTCCTTCATGGATGGGTTCTCTAGTTATAATCAAATTCCTATGGCCATCACGAATAAGGTAAAGACAGTTTTCATTACTTAGTGGGATTTTTTTGACTAATGGCATTCGAATTAAGGAACACTAAAGCAACCTATCAACAAATGGCCACTGCATTGTTGTATGATTTGATTCATAAGAAAGTAGAGGTGTATGCCAATGATATGATGTCAAAATTGAAGACTCAAGAAGGATATTTTGAAGCCTTAGAAAAGTTTTTTGAAAGGGTGAACCAGTACAACCTTAGACTTAACACCAAGAAGTGTGTGTTTGGGATCACTTCAGGCAAGCTGTTACGGCATATAGTAAGTGAGCAGGGAATCAAGGTGGACTGAAATAAAGTGAGAGCCATTTAAGAGATGCATGCACCAAAGATAAAGAAGGAGGTTTGAGGGTTTTTAGGTTATCTTTTATACATTAGTAGGTTCATTACTAGACTTACCCCCATTTATGAGTCAATCTTCAAGCTGTTTAGAAAGGATTGACTTGTGGTGTGAAATGAACAATACTAAAAGACCTTTGAGAAAATAAAAGAGTATTTGTTTAATCCACCAGCATTAAGAACTCTAAAGTCGAAAAAGCCATTGATTCTATACTTGAGAATAGAAGAAAGTTCTGTGGGGGCAATGTTAGCATAAAAGGATGAAAAAGGGAATGAACACGTCGTGTACTATCTTTAGCAAAAAGTTATTTTCATATGAAGAGAAATATAATCAGATAGAAAAAAAAAACATGTCTGGCCATGGTTTAGGCTTTAAAGAAGTTGCGACATTATCTCTAATCCTACTCAGTTTAGGTTATGTCAAAGCTTGATCCAATTAAATTCCTACATTAAGCCCCATCCTTGACTGGAAAATTGGCAAAATACTCTTGATTGAATTTGATATCAATTATGTGACTAAAAAGGTGATTAAAGGCCAAGTAATCGTAAAATACTTATCCCAACAATCACTTATAGAGGGAGAATCTAAACTTTCCAAATTCTTTAATGAAGGGTTAGGAGCGATAGAGCCCTAAGGATGAAAGACGTATTTTGATAGGGTAGTGAATAAGAAGGGAGTAGGTGTAGGTTTGATCTTGGTGTCACTAGAAGACGAGTTATTCCTTTTGGCCAATAAATTAGAATTTAAAGCGATTAATAATATGGCTGAGTATGAAACCTATACGTTTAGGTTAGAATTGTTAATCTAGATAATGGTTAAGATAGTAGAGGTGTTCAAAGATTCTTTGCTAGTCATCTCTCAATTGAGCAAATGAATGAGAGGTAAAAGAGGAGCATTTGGGTGCATACTTGGAGCATTTGAAGAAGCTGACCAAGAAATTCTAAAGGGTCATGTTCCAACATCTTTTGTGAGAAGAAAATGCAATGATGAATGTTTTGGCTACTTTAGTTTCTATTTAAGATAGACTTGAAAAGATGTAAATGAAGCCTTTGATTACACTTATGTCTAGGACATTGAGCTATATTAAAGAAAGGGTGATGTAGATGTCTGTGAAAAATCGTCTGTGGTATTATGATGCATAAAAGTACTTGGAAAATGGTGTGTACCCTAATGGATAGAGAAGAAGGATAAATATGCGATTTGAAGGTTAACATCATAATTTATGGTTTATGATGACATGGCATATGAATGAATACCAGACGAGGTCCATTGAAGATGTTTAATGAAAAAAGAAGTCAACAGGGTGATGAAAGATGTACATATTGAGTGTTTATCGACTCCATATGGATAAGATAGTTTTGGCGATAAAAATTTTAAAAATAGGGCATTATTAGACGATTATGGAGCATGACTACATCATAATCACTAGGAGTTGTCACAAATGCCAAGTTCATGGTAGCCTCAATCATTTGCCACCAATGAAACTATGGAATTTGACTTCACCTTAGTCGTTCGCAGCATGGGGCATCAATGTGATTGAAAAATCAAAGCAACTTTTGTAAGGGGCATAAGTATATTATAGTGGTGGTCAATTACTTTTTGAAATGGGTAAAAGTAGAATCCTTCGAAAAAATGGAGTTAAAATAAGTGGCCAAATTTATAAAAAGAAAAGATCTCATTTATCTCTATAGAGTGTCCCATCACATTATAATGGATAACAAAGTGCATCTTCAAGCAAAGTTAAAAATAATCCTAGAGAAGTACGCGATGGTGCACTACAAGTCATCACTTTATAAGCCACAAGCAAGTGGTACAGTTGAAGCAACTAATAAAATGTTAAGAATATCCTTGCTAAAATGGTTGAGATCTATAAGGACTAGTAAGAAAAGTTTCCTTTTACACTATGGGATGCTAGACCATTGTCAAGACATCAACAACGATGACACCATACTTTTTGTGTATGAGATGGAAGTGGTGTTGCCGATAAAAATATAGATAAAATCCCTCTGAGTGCTGGCTGAGACATAGATTCCTGAGTATCAATGGGTAAAGAACTGGTAAGACCAGTTGACTCTGTTAGACGAGAAGAGGTTGAAAGCCCTTTACCATATTCAATTGTATCAAGCTAGGATGGCGCGCACGTTCAATAATAAGGTCAAGCCAAGCACGATAAAAGTTGGTGATTTGGTGTTGAAGGCAATGTAATCACAAGCTTAGGATCCTAGGAAAAAATTTAAACTAAGTTGAGAAGGTTCATATATGGTCAAATAGATAGATCCAGGAGGCATTGTAAAAGCTAACAAATATGGATGAGAATGAGTTCTTCGAGCCAGTGAACTTGAATAGATTAAGGAAGTACTTCATGTAAGCAAATGAGAATAGTAAATAAGTCCACTAAGTAAAAAAAATCCAAAAGGATGACTTAGGCAAACATTAAGCCGTGAAAAAAAGAAAAGAAAAATGAGCCCATTAAGTTGAAAATTAAAAGGACAACTTGGGTAAAAATTAGAGCATAAAGAAAAAGAAAGAAAGTAAATAAAAAAAAGGCAAGAAAGTGTGAATGACCACTTGGGAGATGATTATGCAACATCAAGAAGGATATTGAATCAGATTGAGTCTATGACAAAAAGATAAAGAATGAAGAACACGGAACCAGTGCGTCAAAGGCATTGATCAAGGCGATTGGATGATTTAGTGTGCCATCATTAAAAGTAGTGATCATGTATTCAATTAATATGTAATATGCAAATTATAATGATTCATGACAAGCATAGTATCAGAGGCAACTCCATTTGCATGATAAAGTAATCTTTGTCAAATATTTCTTTGAATTAAATGAAATATAAAAAGCTTTTCTTCTTATGCTCACTCTTGTTATGAATGCTTTGATGAGATAAAAAAAAATCTTAAATCACTAACTGGCATATAGCCAGGCCTCAAAATTAGTATTGTTAGAGGTGGAAGCCCAACCAAAAAGATGTGGTAAATATAGTGATCAATCTATGTGGCCTTCACCTTATCGAGAAAGCACCGAGCCAAAAGTCCCTTATAGATTGTTTGGATTGAAGGTTTATAATGGAAAGGAATGGAATGGATTGGTTTAGAAAATAATTTTAATGTTTGGATAGAAGAGGTTGGAGTGGACTGGATTGGTTTGAAAGGTTTTGGAAAACCCATCCATTACCACCCAAACCAATATATTGAAACATCCTAAATTGGGGTGTTTCCATTGGTTCAAAGGAAAAAAAATAATGAAGTTACAAATCTACCCTCGGTTTGGTTGGCTAACAGTTTGTTTCCTCTATTGCCGCACAACCTACAACACAATCAACATAACAACTATGGGAAAAAATCCACAATTATAGACTTCAAGGATGGCTTATATGGCTGCATAACCCACAACACAATAACATCAGTTAGATTTTCTCTTTGTCGCTTCTACACGAATTCGTATGTCCAACAACTTCTTTTGTTTTTATTTTGTTTGTATTATTTTAGATGTTTTCATAGGTGTAGAGTTTTGATTGAGAATGGTCTTAACATGGTTAGAGAATGGGACAACATAGATATGAACTTGTAGCCAACATTAAGTAGCCTCAAAATTAACCATCCCCATTGTGAATCTCAGCCCCAAAACTGTAGGCATTAAGGGGATCGAAGGGGATCTTTGTGAATCTTAGCCCTCGAATTGAAAAAGGCCCCAAATCTGAGCATTACCCAAAATCTAAACCCTCAGCCCGGTTGAAGTTGAAGCTTCAATCAAAAGGATTGTTTTGATCTTAGACAGGGAAAATGGTGGAGGCATGCAACATGTTTCTAAGAAGATTAACTTGACTGGGTTTTGAAAGCTACAACAGTTTCGTGAGTTGGTCCTTAAAAACAACAATGATGGTAAGATGGCTTTATCTTCATCATCTTAAGAGAGAGATATTTTTTTTTTCTGCAATTAACTCTGCTAGCTAGGAGCTTATAATCGATGGCAAGCAAAAAATGAATGCATGATGAGCATTATGATCTTTTTCTTGTTTCTTTGTTTGTGTCCATCTATTATGTGTTTGTTGGGCATATTTGACTAGCTCACGTCTTTACTTTTTTGTTCTTTTCCATAAGCCATTTTGTTCGTTAAGTAGTGACATTTGCCTTTCTATAGTTATGTTTCTTGTTTCAATAATAATAAAACCATTAACCTTTATACTAACCACTTATCGACAAAAATCCATAATTATAGACCTTGAAAGTCCACTTTCAACAGGTGTCATTTATAATATTTTTGTTTTTCTTATTAAATAATATTCATTTCAAATGAATCTTAATTCTAATTTAATGGGATCAATTGTGTTTATTTAAGACAAAAATTATGCTTCCAACTTTATTTCTTTATGCAACTTTCAACATATTCGACCATTGTTTTTCTACATCATTGTAATGATAAATAATAATGACAACCAGCCTGGCTAAAACTGCCCATTTCAACCAGCTAACTGGTGATAATTGCTAAAGTTTATGAGTTCATATGATTTTCTTTTTCATATATTCAACAATAAATAATAAATAGATGAAATTTTTGTAATCTAAACATTTTTTTCATGTTGTAAATTGAACAAAATTAATATTTTTTTAAATGTTAAAAAAATTTCCTTTGTTTCTAGTATTACAACCAAACAACAAAAAATAAGTGGATTTCATGGAAATTGTTTTCCTTGGAAAACATTTTTCATAGGGAAGTTAATTTCTGCAAACAATCAGATCCCTTTTTTTTTTCAACATTAATTTGGTCCAAGCATCTTGGAGTTTATCAGCTAATTGATTATAAAATGTTACAAACATAAATAAGGATACAAAGAATCAAATGCAAAAAATGACATTGTTGAATACACATTCATATTTTCTGAACATTACTGGAATAGAAATCGCAACCTTGTCTGTGTAAATTTAAAGAGAATCTGTAGTTTGCAATTGGAAGTGGAAGTCGGATCTTTGTCGTAGTAGTGGGGGTGGATCTACATTGGATAGGCTAATTACACCAAAGGATTGGAACATCTCTTCCATTGAAAAAGGTATGTTGAAATGAATGAAATGTTGTCACTACAATTTTAAACTAGGAAGAGATATGTGCGATTAAATTGCTTACACTATAATTGTTACCTTGACTCAACATCGAGCAAGAAAGAATAATTGTTTAGCATGTTATTAAATCTTCTGCCATCAACGTTCTCATCTTCCTAATTGTCTATTGTTCCAGAACATGGCATTTGAAGCTTAAAATTAAATGAACTAACAATCTTCATGCATAACTGACATGAAAATTGTACAACTTAATCATTTTCCTCCTGTTCGACTTTCCTTTGTTCTCAAATATTTTTTGGTGTGAACAATGAAGTTGGTAAGGTCATATTATTACTACTTCCACACTGATGAAATGTGCTTCATAGTTCGTACTATGAATAGATTCATACAATGAATAGAAGAAATTGCAAAAGAGAAAACCTTATAGAACTAGAAACCTTCTAAAATCATAGTCTAATTAGTGTCCTCCTAAATAAACATCCATGGTTTAAAACTTATAAAATTCATTTAGATCTCAAAACCATCATCTAATTGAAGTGTTAGGAAATCTTTTAAGTGGCCCTGCTAACCTCCTTTTCTTCTTTTTTTTAGTACTTTCTTGCTTTATATATATATATATATATATATATATATATATATATATATATATGGCAAAAATTTCAAAACTACAATGAGATATCAAATTATTGAAAAAGGGAAAACTGCACACGATCACTTACATCTAGAGATAGTCCCTGTGTTCCACATTTATTATCCAAGAACATGGTCTCAATGCGGTATATTTATCTTTAACTAACTAACTAGTTCTCTTTATTTTTTTTTCCAAACAATAACTAAAATCTAACAATTCAACTCTCATAATCTCCAAAACATTAATTATCCTCTAAAATATCATTCTTATTACAGTGTATTTACATACTTTTTTTTGACATATTAATTTTATTTTCATAGATGGATGATGACATTACTGAAGATCATAATTTCATAAAGTTACAAAGAAAAATTATTGCATATGTCATTGCTATAGTAACATGTTGATTTGCTATAACAAAAGGTCACCAAAGGATATAAATTCCTTCTTCTATAACACTAGAAACAGATTAAGTAAGGTCATAAATAATGACCAAGCTTGTAGGCACTGAACATTGTCGCTCTATGCTAAGAATGAGTCATGTGAGATTTATTGGTTTATGTGATGTTTTAGTTAGAGATGAGGGTATGCGACCAACTTTAAGGATTAGTGTGGAAGAACGAGTCGCAAAATCTCTTTATATTATAGGACATATGTCACCAATCGCCAGATTGTATTCCATTTTTTTTCAATCTGGAGAGACAATAAGTCATCATTTCCATAATGTTTTAAGAGCCCTAATAATGGTAGAGGATAAATTTCTCATACAACCATATGGTAGTGGAATTCCCTCAGAAATAGCCATAAATGATAGATTCTACCCATTCTTTAAGATAAAACTCATTTCATTTACATATATTATTTTTTCATTCTCATGTGCAACTTTAGAAAATGATTTATTTAATCTCAGGATTGCAGCGGTGCAATCGATGAGACCCATATTCGTGTGAAAGTGTCTTCTAGTGAATCACCTAAATATCGTAGGAGAAAAGATTTCTCATCACAACATGTGTTGGTCGCATGCACATTTTACTTAAGATTTACTTACGTCTTGACAGGGTGGGAAGGTACTGTATCTGATTCAAGAGTTCTAAAAAATGCATTATCTAAGGCAGTTCCTTTGAAAATTCCTCAAGGTAATTATCATAGTAATCTAATTTAGAAATTGTGCTACAACATTTGAATTATTTGAATCTAATAACACAAATGTTTATGTTTAGGAAAATACTATCTTGTTGATGGTGGATACATGTTAAGGAGTGGACTTATAACACTTTATAGATGAGAAAGATATCATTTGAAAGAGCACTCAAGGAATCCACCAAAAAATGAATAGGAATTATTTAATCTTCGACATGCTTCTTTACAAAATGCAATCGAATGTGCATTTGGTGTAGTTAAGAAACACTTTCCAATTATGACAAGTACAACTAAACCAAATTATGGTATCCGAACTCAAAATAAAATTATACTTGCGTGTTGCATATTGCATAATTACTTGGTAGGAGCATATCCGGATCTTGATATTCTTGCTGAGGTTGACCAAGAGATTATGAATCAAGAAGTAGAAGTTCCACGCGCTTGATTAGATAGTAATGAAGATGCACGTAAAGGAGAAATTATTAGAGACGCTATAGTAAGACAAATGTCGGAAGATTATAACTCATAAATATTTAGATATATATATATATATATATATATTGACTTGCTTTATCTTTAAATTGTTGAACGTTGAATTGTGATCTATTTGTTATGTATATGACTAGACCTTAATGAATATTATCTTTTGCTCTTTATTATGTAGTAATATGTTATAAAAATTTAGGGCTACTTATATTTTGTCTTTTGTGTTATATTTTTCTTGTAGCATTTTAATTAAGATGTCGTGCAAATTTGAGAAAAATAAATGTGTTTGGACTCCTTTAATGGATGATGCTTTGATTGATGCTTATTTACATGAGCGCATATTGGGTAATCGCATAGGAGGTTCCTTTACAAGTTCTGCATTCAACAACATTTTGTTTGAATTGAAGAAAAACTTTCCAAACAAACCACTTGACAAACACAAAATTCAGAATCAAATGAAATTAATAAAAAAAAATTTATGAGCTATTATGATATTTTCAAAAATGGCATGAGTGGATTTGGTTAGGATCCTTATGTGAGAAGTGGACTGCAGAACTTGAAGTATGACAACAACTCATTGAGGTTTGTATTCGCTTTCAATTTATAATTTTTTTAGTATAGAATGAATGTGGATGCTAACATGGTAAATTTTTTATTGATATGGATAGGCTCATCTTGATGCTATTAAATGGAAGGACAAATTAGTACGAAATTATGAGAAGTTAGTCCTGCTATTTGGGAAGGATAGGACTAATGGAATGCTCACTGAAACTGCTGCTGAAATTAGGCAAAGAGAGACTGCAAATTTAGAGCAATCTTCCTCAATGAATACTATTGAAGACATTGATGCACTGCTTGGTAGAAATGAGATGGTGCTAGAGAATTTTAATACTTTTGGTGATGATTCTTATATAATGTCTCCACATGATGTAAGATCACAAGAACAATCTGAAGCAACAACTTCTTTAAAGAAAAGGAAAGATAAAAGGCCACGTTTGGATGGTGAAGTATCAATGATGATGAAGAAGGGTCTTGATAATGTGGCTACTGCAATAGAAAAAATGTCATATGTTTTTTTCACCACAAAACAACTTCCGATTCCTGAGAGTGATGTATGAAAACTGTTGGAGGATATAGGAGTTGCTTAAGATGATATTGATGATGCTTACTTATTCCTTATTGACAATCCTAGTAAGTTTAAGGCATTGCTTGATTGTCTGGTAGAGCATCGCAACATAATATTACTACGGATGATAAATGGTGGATCAAAGAACTAGTAAGTTTTAATATATTAAAAAAAAATTATTTCTGCTTTTCATTTGATAATAATACTATATGAGTTTGCTGAAAAGGGAAGACATTAACTATTTCTAACCTTAGAAAGAAGTTGGAGTTTGAGTTGTTGATGTTGACTTGTTTTCCTTATAACTGCTTGTTGTTTTACATTTACTTATATGTTTATTTTTTCCTTATTTTTTGCAGAGAATAGTGCCCATTAAGGAGAGAAGAAGCAAAACCCAAGATTTTTATATCTTGGGAAAATGACTTCATTTTATTTATTATTCCTGTTTGTTAAATTTCTGAATAGTTTGGTAATGATGACTTTATTTTAACTGTTGTTGCTTTTTGAAAACAATGATGTTATGTTTTCAATTTCTGAATAGTTTGCACAATTAGTACTTTAAATGATGAAATTATGGGCTATGAAGAATTGATAAATATTTCCTTATATGATTAATTAGTAACCTTTTATAAAATTTATATAAGTTTTTAATGTTAATTGGCCTGTAAAATTATAGGATATGATGAAATTTGCTTGATTAAAATAATTATTAAATATATACATAATTTCTTAATTTTATTTTTATATAAATAAAAGAGAATAATTTTTATAAAATTATAAACAATTAAAAATATATATCCCTTTTTAAATTTTTAATTCATCTAATCATATTTAAAATTAATTTTTTGTCTTAATAAAAACATTAGCATTTTTCATATTATTTATATTTAATTTTTAGCAAAAATTTAAAAAATTAATTGTTCACATTTTTTGTGAATACAAATAATTTATAATTTTTGAATAATAAAAAAAATATCTATTTTAATATTAAATATTTAATAAATAAAAAAATAAAAAAATAATATTTATATGTATAAAAGTATTTTTATCAATTTTCGAATTAACATTTCATTTTATTTAATTGTAAATAAATAAAATTAATCTCAAGTCATTTTTTTCTATTTATATAATCTCAAATATAAATATAATTTAATAATTTTTTAAACTAAATCCATCAATTTCATTTCATTTAATTAATAATCTTTCCAATCCTCTGTGAACCATCCAAACGAATTGTTAATGAAAGTAGGAAGAAAGCCTGCTGCATCCTGTGTAGTCCCAAGCCGAACGCTACCGAGGTCATAAAAGGTATTGCAAGTCGGGGCATATATATAATTTTCAAATTTATGTTTGCAATGGGTTTGATTCGGGGTGAATTCCTTGGGCACATCCCTAACGTCCAGCACAGGTGGTCCGCGCCCTAGTCCAGCACCTCCGGACCGCCAAGACCCCTAACGTCCGCCAATGGGCTGCTGTCCTCCCCCGCAAGAAGATCACCGGCCACTGGGCCAAGCTCTCCCCCCACCTCAAGCACCCTGTTAAGCATTCCCTCATGGAGAGCATCACTATGGAGCTTAGGTGAGTGGAATGTTTGTGCTCCATTATCCTCTTCTATGTGATTGGGTGTACATACTATCATTTGTCACCAATAGCTAATAGGCAAAACTACGTTTATTTTTGTTTTTGTAAAATTTTCTCATGTAGCACAATTTATTCCATCGGTGCATGCTTAATTTTGTTTAATGTAATGTAATGTAACGTGGTTGCAGTCCACCGGTGAGGCGAGCAAGTGCAAATGTAGTAAGTATAATCGCAAAGTATGCTGTTCCAGCAGGAGAGTGGCCTGATTTGCTGCCTTTTTTGTTCCAATATAGTCAAAGTGCACAGGAAGACCATAGAGAAGTAAGTTTGTTAACAGTTAAAAATAGCTTTATTTTATTGCTTTTTCTCTCATTGTGCAGTTGAAGCATTGCTGTCTTCCTGCTAACTCGACCTGATTAAACATTTGACCATATAGATATAGTTCTGGGGTATATAATCTTGGGTCATTTGCAATCTTCTTGCCTGGGCAATATTTTTCTAACTATATTTGAGAGCTAAGAGGAAATGATTCTGTCATGTTTTTTTTTTTTTTTAAATCTTTCATTTTATGTCATCACATGTTTTTCTGTTATATGAAAACATAACTTATAACACGCACACACAAATATAATTTTATCATGTGATGATACTATTGTGAAATCTTTTATCTTTTATTTTCATCTCCCAACAGTATCATTACAGCCTACTGCTGTAGTTTAATTTGGACACTTTGATTGGTTGTGCTATTCTTCAAACTCTTTTTTTTCTTTTGTCTCCCATTGTTTATTCATGGTAAGATCATGCAGTTCTTGTTTTTATCACATTTAAAAGACTAACTGATTAGTTGTTCTCCCTCTATCTGTTTTTTCAAATACAAGGTGGCATTGATTCTTCTCAGCTCTTTAACTGAAACAATCGGGAGTGCATTTCAACTTCATTTCACAGATTTGCAAGCTCTTTTACTGAAGTGCCTCCAAGATGAGACTAGCAACTGTGTTTGAGTCGCTGCTCTCAAGTACATAGTGATCCATTCGGTTTTAGATATTTCTGTTGCTTCTTTTTTTCATCATGGTTTCTAACTGTATTTGTTGTGCTTTAACAGGGCAGTGGGTTCTTTTCTAGAATTCACAAACAGTGGTGATGAAGTGGTAAGTTCATATTGTTTTAGCATAATTTTAGCAGGCTAGTTTTATCTAAGGGTTGTCACATGCTTATTATGTATGACTCAGAAGTGGTCTGTCTCGATATCATGTTAACAAGAAAGCTATTGCCAATTTCTTGATGTGGTCTCTTATTTTTGGGGTTCTGATTACATTAGCAATGACTGTTCATGCTGATTACTTGCCTTATCTTTTCCCTCCATGTGCATATTTCAAGCTATCTAGAATTGTTTACTGTATCATGATCTAATCACAAAAAATTTGCAACTTTTATTGAGGGGCATGATATGTTAATGCTTCAAAAGAGTCAAATTTTGTTGCTTCCCCAAAAACCAATTTGCGAAAGATTTTGAATAGTGATTGAGAAGTTTGATATCTCATTTTTTAATTATTGTGTGATTATAGTGGTGAGGCGTGATCAAAATGTATACAACCTTCCTTTCATTAAAAGGAAAACAATGTGCTTGTTAGCTCAAGGATTACAATCAAGGTAGTTTGTTAATGATAAAACATGATAAGATGCTAGTCCTTTAAAATAATTGAATCTCAAGGCCTTATGTTTTTTCTTTTTTTAAAAGCTAAGAGCTTTGGAAGCAAGCTTGGAGTATTTGAGTCAAGGGTTCAAGTCTTGACATCCAGGTTTGCAGAATTATGTAACTGGAGCGAGCTATTCAACATTTTTCCTGCTGATATCTTCAAGCAGTGTTGAAATTTTTTATTTTGAAGAAAAATAATTGACAAATTCCAATAATTGCCATATATGGCTTGGTTTTACTTGTGAAATTTTCTTGGTTAACCTAGTTGCATAATTCTTAAGTTATTCAGCCAATTCTTGAACCAAAAGGTCAAGATTTATAAATTGTTGATCCAATTCGCCCTTGTTATTGGGTCAACAGTTGTGACCAGTGCACAATTATATTAAAAATGTAGCGCAGTATTACTTTATGTATACTTTTGTGGCTATGTATTATAACTTAGGTTTTTAGAAATCATGCGTAAAAAGGCAAAGGCAATATGATTTTCATGGATAAGTTTTCATGGGTTTGGGTTCTACATGCCAAGAAAACACACTTTTGTTCTTTTCCCCCACTTAGTTACATGGAAAAGAAGCATTTTTTCAAGTCTGAATTGAGTTTATTAGCTATCAGCATTAGTTGTCAAAATAGGAAAAGATAAAATCTACTTGCATGGGAATTTATGAGTTCTCTAATTGGATTGTTTGGTTTTAATAGACAATATGCGTTTGTTTATGATCAATTCCTGTTGTTACTTGGCATCTGTTTGGTCAATTGTAGATAGTGGATTTTTGTTTTTTTTGAATTAGAGCTTCATTTATTCTTTTATTATTGAACTAAATTCAGAATTAATAAGGTTTCTTTACTAATTTGTTGTCTAATATGCTATTTTTAATGGTTCATTCCTATAGTTACTTGGCATCTCACTAGTCAATTGTAGATACTAGATTTTTTTTTTTGTTAAATTAGAACATTTATTCTTTTATTTTTGCATTATGATTTAATTTAGATGAAGTTTTGGAAATTTCTGTTGTCTTTTAATGGTAAGATTCCATTAAAAATTTTTGATGAAAGTTGTAGGAAGGGCATAAGCTCAAAGAAGATTTGTTATATTTAATTTTTCATAATTGGGGAATATTTGTTTATGTCAAGATAGTCAAAAACAAAAGGTGCACTCAAGGTGATAAGTTCTTTTATTGCTTGAGGCACAAAGTGCAAAAAAAAAAAAAAAAAAAAAGCACTTGCCTAAGTGAAGTGAGACACATTTATAAAATAAGTTTGTCTTTGGGACAAATAAAAATGCTTTGATAGATTATAAGAAAAAAAAAAAAGAAAATGAAGATAACTACATGAAGCTAATTAGCTAATTAGTTATGAAATATAATTGAAAAACTTAATGTTGTAGAATAGGAATTGTATTTTTAGTTTGTTAAATTGTTTAAGTAAAGTCCACTAGACATAAAATTCGTATGAGTTAGTAATAGAAAAATGAAAGTAAATTAAATTAAAATCACTTTCAAGTTATTTAGTAGTAGAAGATTCTAATAAATCAAATTTGAATTAATTCAAATTAGTTGATAATAGAAAAAGTGAATTCGATTATGAAAAAAATTCAATTCGTTATACAGTTTTGTTAAAGCTATTTCGAAGTATAATCGAGAAGAAAGGAAGGGAACACAGAGAAATAAAAGTTAATAGGATAGAGTTCAATGACAAAATAAAGAGATACTTAGAAAGAGCAAGCAAAAAAAAGGAGAGAACAAAAATGCTAAACGTTTGTCCAAAGTCTACCTATTAAATAAGTAACTAAAAATTGACAGTTTCAATGAATTAAATTTCTTAATTGAGTAGAAAATAAGTAAATGATCTTGTAGAGACTTTTGGCCTCTTTTTAAAGAGGCACATGTCTTTGACGCCTCTTGCCTCATGAAAGGTGCTCTTCAAGCACAAAAAGTTAGCACCTTGCATAGTGCGCCTTGCCTAGAAGATATAGAAGTGCTAGGACTCTTCATTGCCTTCCCTGTGTGCCTAGGCACTCAAGGCAAGTGCTGTTTACTACACTGGTTTATATTGTTTGGAAAAGTGGTAACATGTTAGAGAAAGACAAAGAAGCCAGTTTGTTGGATTACTTTATCATTTTGTGAAGGAAAGTAGTCCAATCCAAGTTTCCCACCTTGTTTTCCTTATGGTTCTCTTGTTGTTCTTGTTTTGGGTTAAGACCAAACTCCTAAATTGTTAGATTAGTAGTTATTTTTTGAGGAGAGAGAGTAAATATTGAGCTACCTACTAAATGATCAAGGTGCATCATCTTTCTATACCTTATTTGTATAGTTGGGCTTCGGTTAGAAGGCCATCTTGAAGATAAAGAATTGTTAAGACCAATTGTTGTGAAGTTTGAGAAAGAGCTTTTTAGAGGAATAAAGGGGTATTACCTTTTTCATCAATTAAAAAAAACTGTTAATAAAAGACCCAAAATAAGTTGAAATTATTAATTTAAGTTACTTTTTATTAATGTGAAAACCATAGTTACTGGAATGTGGTGCTTAGTGGGTTGTGGTATATTAATATCGATACTTGGTAGCCCATTGTCTATTTATCCGGTACTCTAGGGGTAGGACTTGTTGGTTCACTTTTTTGGAAGATAGTATATCAAAATTATATTTTTGGGATGTTTAGAAAAAATTGGTGTGTTTTTCTTTATTTAAACTTTATCATCAAATTTAAAAATATGTATAACAAAACTCTTAAAGATCAAACCTATAATAAGAAAAAAGGATCATACATAGCTGAGAATGGAAATTTGATGTTGTTCTAGTATACATTAAGGCATTATAAATAAAACAAAATATATTTGAAAAACTATGAAAAATTTTATAACTAGTAATTGTAGAAATATAATAAAATATAAATATGTCACTCAGAGATAATTTAAATTCTTCATTTTCTTATCCCTTAAGTTAACGTTGGCAAAGGAGAAGTTAAAATTGCTTAGAAAGAGAAATGGTTTTAAATTTTATTAGTTTAATAATTATTAGTATTTAGGAATAGTCATTGACTCCTTTTTTAGCCTTTGATTTATTATCATCTTTAAATTATTATAACTGTTACTCCAATTTTAGAGATCTAGATCACATACCAAAAAGATTTGGAACGCAAAGAAACCTCAATTTGGTACTCGAGTATTAGGTACCTATGGTGAAAACCATTCCTCAAAGTGAAATCAAGACATTGAGTTCAATCTCCACAATGTTCTAATCAACATGATTCATGCTAATAATGATAAGCTAGTAATATAGACAAAGCATCCATTAACAAAGAAAAAATAAATGAGACCTATTTATTCCATGGTCGCGTTTGCAAATGTAGTTGTGCATGTCTAGACACCTATTAACAATGAAAATTTTAATTACTATGTATTTCATGCCCATCTTTAAAAGTTAAGTGGCTGAATTTTTCATGATTAAAGTTTTATAACCACAATAATATTTGGGTCAAAATTTAGTGACTATTGGTAAAAATTACTTGTGGAGATGGGTTTAATTACCATTACATGATGTTGGATTTTTTTTTTTTTTAAAGTGTTGTTAGGGGTTTGGGGGAATGGAAGGGGTGTGAAAGTAGTTATTTCTATTTGCATAGTTGTTCAAGGTGCAAGACATGCGCCTGAGTGACATTAGGCGCCAAAAAATTATTCAATTTCACAACATCTAATAAAAAATTATTAAAAAATTAAATCTATATAAACAAATTGAAAAAACTTAGCAATTTTCATAGCATACATATTAATTAAATAAATTAAGCACTAAGACATATTTAATGTATTGTATAAAATATTAAACTGAAAAATGATAGAAAGAAACAATATTAAGAAAAGGAATAAAGCTTATATAAACACTATTCTGCTCTTCTAAAAGAAAAAAAAAAAAAAAAAAAAAAAAAAAAAAAACTTTTATGCTCTCCTTATCTTTATTGTATTATCATACTATTTTGTCATAACAAGTGGATGTGATACTCAATACCACAATCCAAATTAACCATACCCGTTGTATATACTAATTGCTAAGGGGTAAATGGAGGGGGAAAAAACATAGTAGAGACTAAAGAAAACAACAATAGAAATTTAGAGTAGAGGAGAGAGAAATAATGAAAATTCAAAAAAAGATAGTAAAGAGGGAAGTTTAAGGTGTGTGAACGTTGAAAATGGACAGACCGCCTCAAGGTGTCCTAGGAGGTGGTGTTCTAGTGAGATTCTGGTGACATGCATGGAGATTTTGGAGATTTTCCAATGCGTCGATGCTGGAATTTGATACATCAGGAAATTTCGATTCTACTAATGATGGTTTTACAATTGAAAAGGTCATCGGAGATGAAAATTTAAAAGGTGGGCCTTTTTTGCACCTTGTGCCATCGTTAAGGCGCGCCCTTATGCCGAAGGTGTGCGCCGGAATGATATTGCTTACCTTTGACCTTTAGAGGCGCTGAGCCATAAGCTGGTGTGCTATACGCCTTAGGCGCACCTTTGACAGCTATGTCAATTTGTAAAAGATGTTAAAATTGAGGCATGTTCGGGAATGTGGAAAGTGAATCAAAAGAAAATATAGTCATTTCAACATTTTTTAAAAAATATGTTTGGGAAATAAGAGAAAGTAGGTGAAAGCAAAATGTACAAGTCATGGATTCTAGAATCCACTTTCTTCCTAATTTTAGCACATAATTTTTATCTTGATTTTACTTTGCTACAAGGAAAAGATAAAGGGAGTATATTTAGGCTGTCATGCACTTTTTTGCAAAGAGGCGAGTCAATTTTGGAATTGCGTTGTTACTTTTGTAAATTTGTTGTAAAAACATGTGTTATGGTGCATTTCTATCTTGTTGGCGGTGACAAACTTAAATGTCTAATTTTTATATTGTTTTGAGCTAGTTAACAAAGTTGATTGTTAACATTAAATATAAGTTGTGGATTTGATGTCTTTAGTCAATATATCTGTATAAATTGGTAGGTTGCATTTCTTAGTTTTGTTCAAGACTTTGAATGCACATTATTTTGATGCCTTTTGCAAGTTTTATAAAAAAAAATTGCAGATCAATAAGTCACCCTATTACATTACAGTTGTGATGGCTCGATTCCATTTCACACAATGATGGCCGTTATTGAAATTTATGCTTCTTACCTCCAACTGTCTATACACTAACAAATACCCTTCATAGCTATCCTTCAAAACCTTTTTGTATCTAACAGAGTTTTTGTGCTCGTGAATTACCTTTCAACATAGCATGTCTTTTACTGATCCAATAGTTACCATGTAAAAGTTTTTTGATTCTCTTGAAAGATGTCCAACCCTTTTAGTACGAATATTGCCTTCACATCGATTGCCCTAGCTTGACATCAAATTGTTTTGAGGAGCCAGGCATCTGAATCCTTAATCTATGTTCTGTCACACTCTTGAAAAGCTTCATTGTTTAACTCATGAGCTTGATACCTATAGTTTGGGCAACTTTGGACATCTCTCTTATTCTTAAATCCAGGAACAAGGGATCTTGATGTATTTTCTTTGATAGCTGATTCAACAACATATGATTCCTATGTCTTTTAGACCTCCAACCCTCAAGATTTCATTAGGCCTGTATGCTTGCCTTCATAATCGAGTTTCCTCAATGAAATGTTCTAAACTTCAAATTCTCCAAGTGTGATTAACATTCTTTTATCAAACATTACCATTCCTTTCTTCTTTGACAAAAGCAAGATGAAAAGAGCCCAAGATAAATTCTTGGTATTGTAGGAGAGAACCACAATATTGGAAAATTAATATGTTCTTAGAACTCCCAATATGTTGGGAGTATGTGGAAAATTTGTCAACCAGAAATTCTGTCAATGCTGTACCAGTTTTCTTTCCTAATTAGTAATTGTTTACTTTTCCTAATTGGTGTATAGGCTGTATTCTAATTAGTTAGATTTCTGTATTGATATGTCCTAAACTAAATATGCTGTATAAATATGTATGATTATTCACTATATAAATTGAAGTATCTCAATTTTCCACATGATATCAGAGCTTGGTTTCTAGGTTTCGCAAATTCTTATTTTCTGGCATCCATAAACAGCTTTCATTGCTACTGTTTATAATACCATAACCGATCCATATTGCTACAGTTTTTTCCCTAATTTGCATCCTTCATCGCTGCAACTTTTCCTTGAATCTTTAGTAAATTTCTTCATAGTTATAACCCTAATTTTTCAAACTTGATTGTTGAAATAAAAACCTAGCTTTAGAAAAATGTCTGAAATTATTGAAACCAACTCAAGTCTGGGCAATGGAGGTGTATGATGCCAGAAATCAGCGATACTTATGTTTCTATCCACAACACAAAGTATTTGGGAAGCAGTTCGGCAAATGTACTCCAAAGCTAAGGATGCAGCTCAAGTCTATGAAATCAAAATCAAAACTGGGTCTGCAAAAGAAGGCACTAGATCCATGACTAAGTATGCAAATCAGTTGAAAAGTTTATGGCAAGAGTTGGACCATTATCAAGTTGTGGACCTAAAGGAGTGCAGCAATTGTGGAGCGATTATGTAAGACTTCCTTGAGAAGGATAGAGTATGATTTTCTTGCTGGTCTCAATTTTGAATTTGATCAAATAAGGATGTAAATTTTGGGAAAGGAAGAGGTTCCATTGTTTAGCCCTCTCAGGTAACTTTTCTATGTGTTCATTTGTTCTTTTAGGTATTCTTGAATTGGATTTAATGCTTTGAAAAGCCCTGCTTGTATTATGTGGATTATGGATTCTGGTGTTATAGACCATGTGACGCATTCATCTAATCAATTTATAACCTATACCCCTTGTCCAAGTAACAGGAAATTATTGTTACTGATGGTCTTTTACCACTGTAGCTGGCATAAGAGACATACAATTGAATCCATCATTCCTATTAAAAATGTCTTTCATCTTCCCAAATTATCCTCTAATCTTGTCTCTATTCAAAAATTGACCAAGACATGAATTGCCAAACAATTTTTTTACCCTTTTGTGAATTTTAGGACCTAAATTCGGGGAAGATGATTGAATTTGCTAAAGAAAAGGACGGTTTGTACCATTTGGAGACTCTAAATGGATCAACTATTGGCAAAAGTAATCTCCCTTTGTCTCTCTTATCATCGTAAAAAAAGATGCGTTATTTTGTCTCATCATTTTTGTTGGGTTCATCCATCTTTTACAACTTTAAAGATCATGTTTCCTTATCTTTTTAAAGGAATCAATATAGGGAATTTTTATTGTGATGTTTGTGAGTTTGCCAAACACAGGTGTGTCATTTCCAATCATTAACAAAAGAACTTCTACCCCTTTTTGTTTAGTTCGCAGTGATATTTGATGTCTAGAGGTGTCAAAATGACTCATGACACGCGAACACGATTTGCCAAATGTGTAAAATTAAGGGTTTAGAGTTAAGTTTAAGTGGGTTTGTGTTATAAATGGGTCGACGCATTTATGAGACAATATTAAACAGGTCGTGTAAATGGTTGACACGCGAACCCGTTATAATCAGTTTAATTTTATATCAAGTCAATCTGACACAATTTATTTATAATTTATGTGTAATATCAAAGTTGAAACGAATATTTGTATAAAATTTATAGATATTTTTTTATGTATTTATATTTATTGAGAAGAATTTAAATGATATTTGAAACTTTTGTGTGTTTGTATTTATTTGTAAAAATATTTAAACTCTATTATTGCATTAATTTTTATTTAGATTTTTTATTAATATTTATTTGAACTTTGAAAATTATATGATTATAAATAATGTTTTAATTGATTTAAGTAAAAATATAATATTTTTTTTGTTATAAACTTATACAGGTTAAATGGATTGTGTCGAGTTCTTTGATCCATATGCAACCCAATTAAATAAACATGTTATATGTGTCATATTCATATAATCTGTATAAATTTGTATCGTGTTAAAGTTGAGACATTCTGACACGATTAATAAATTGGTTGTGTTCGTGTTGACTATAATTGCGTTACTTGAGTGGATTGACATGACACGAACACGATCCACCAACCCGTTTTGACACCCCTATGTGTACTTCCACTATCTCTAACATAACTAGTTTTAGATGGTTTATATCTTTTGTTGATGATTGCCCTCATCTCACATGGATTTTCTTGTTAAAAAATAAATCAGATGTGAGTAGCATTGTTCTAGGTTTTCATTCAATGATAAAATCAATTTAGTACCAAAATCAAGCATTTTCAATCTGACAATGCAAGAAATAATTTTAAGGGTTAAATACGTTGATCCCTTAGGTTTTGCCAGATTAAACTATTTAGTCATTCATTTTCTAAAATTATACTAAAACATCTCTACATTTTACTTCTGGTAAATTTTGTTAGAATTTCTGTTAAATTGGTGTGGCAAGTCAATATTACCCCTTATTTTCATTTCAATTCACTTTCTAAACAGCCTCACACTTCTTTGAAAAATCAATACATAAATATTCTCCAGAAAATCAAATCCTCATCTTTAATCAAAACAAGAAAATAATCAAAATCAAATTGAATTCAACAAACAAAAATACCAACAATTAAACGAAATTCAACAATCAAATCCAACACTCAGTACTATAAAAACAACAAGAGACGCAAATTAAAGAAAAGCAAATCAAAGAAATCTAAGAAAATCTAATCAAAATCATCTTTCTAAAGAAAATCAAACCCAAGACCATCAAAATCATCTTTCCTCCAAACTTTCTAAAGAAATCATGAATGTCTCGACCAATAAAAACTGGTCTTTTATTTATCTTAAAAAGCCTGAATCCCTTGCAAAATCAAAGGCGGAGATGACGGTGGTGCTGACCCAAGATGCAAAGGAATGCAAATTTTGGACATAATCGACCAGCAACCCTATGTTAACAACCCAAGATGCAAAATCAACCAGTAAAAACAAATTATTGAATGCCTTGCAAATCAAAGAAACCCAACAAATTCAACAAAAACAAGAAAACAACAGCAGTTGCACTGTAAAAATTAAATGTGGAGATGACAGTGGTGCTGACCAATTGGTTGTGTCGATGTCGTTACTATTGGAGATGGATGTCATAGGTCAGGTCTGCACTTGATGGAACTCTTTTTACTTTTTCATTTTGCAATTGTTACATCGACGACAAAAGAGAATGCAACATGTGCCTTGGTTCAATTATCGCAAGGGTCAGGCAGATGAGCTTTGGATTTGACAGGAAATTTGACGAGAATAGCTGATGTCTTAGAATGGAGGGGGAGTAATGCGAGATAAGAAAAGGGAAGAGATGTTGGATTGGTGAAGGAAAGAGGTACAAATGAGCTGGGCATGGATTTGGAGCAATTGGGATTTTTGGGTGCATAATTTTATGGGGGAAATTAAGTTGATTTGTGGCAATGTAAGGAAGAATGCAGTAGTTTTTAATAGTGGATTTGAGAAGGAAAGGGTTTATTGTTGGGTTTTTGGATTGAGGTGGTGAGGTGTTGAATGATGAAGAAGAACAAAGGGTATTTTAATAAATTAATTTTGACTTTTTCAGACTTGTCTAATGGAAAAACTTACTAAAACAAATGAATATCCTTTTTAGTTTAGCGAAATGCAAACATACGGATATTTTAATATAATTTTTAAAAATGAGACACTAAATGGTATAATAGAGTAAAATTTAAAGGCTTCATTATATTTAACCCTGATTTAATCAACCCTTGTCATCATATTTTCAAAAAGAGGACATTGTTCATGAATCTTCTTGCATTTGTACACCACAGCAAAATGAAGTGGTTGAAAGGAAAAATAGTCATCTGTTAAATACTACTAAAGCACTCCTATTTCACCACAATGTACCAAAACATTACTAGGGAGAACCGGTGCTTACATCTGCATACATCGTCAACAGAATGCCTTCTCAAGTGTTAAATTTTGAAAATCCCTTGAATGTCTTTCTTAATTTTATCCTAATGTCAGAACTTCCAACAACTTGATGTGTAGAATTTTGGTTGTGCTACTTTTGTCAATATTCCTAGTCTTCAATGAGAAAAATTGGAACCTTGAGCCATCAAGTGTATTTTTTATAGGATATTTGCCAACTTAAAAGGGCTATAAATGTTATCATCCACCTTTTAGGAAAACTTATGTGTCTGCAGATGTTATATTTGCTGAAGCTATAACCTATGTTTCCCAACCTTATCTTTAAGGGGAGTGTCTTCCTAGGGAAGATAATCATAGTAATACCTTGTTTGATCTCTCTCTCTCTCTCTCTCTCTCTCTTCATCGCCCTCATTGTCCTCACCTAGTCTCAGGGTAGAATCGTCTTGAGTCTAATAGGGAGTATATTCCTAGTGAATCTGTAATGCATGATAAAGTGACTCTGGAAGTTACTACCAATAGAAGGTGATTTGGCATAGTGTATTCAAGAAAGCTAGATGACGTTCCTGATCCTGTGGTAGTCCAAGAATCTACTCCATATTAGCTAGTAAATGAGGTAAGTGAAATATCTGAACCTACTTTGCCTGAAGTGTTTGCCCGCCCATACCAAAACCCAAAATGATGATAGTGAGTTGCCTATTGCCTTAAGAAGGGGAATCCTAGAGTGTACCAAACGACTTTTGTATGCATTATCTCACACGCTGTCTTTTCATTGATTTTCACCTTCCCGCAAAAGTGTCCTTACCAGCATAAATAATATTTCCATACCTAAGACCTTATTCGAAGCATTATCTAGTGAAGAATGGAGGAAAGTTATGAAAGTTGAGATGGGTGCATTAGAGAAAAATAAAACTTAGGAGTTAGTGGATTTACCAAGAGGAAAAAACTAGTGGGATGTAAACGGGTATTTACTTTGAAGTACAAGACTGATGGATCTTTGGAAAGGTATAAGCCAAGATTAAGGGCTGAGGATATACTCACACACATGGGGTGGATTATTTAGAAACCTTTGCACCGTTGCTAAAATGAATATGGCGAGGATTATTTTATCTTTAGCAGCTATTTATGATTGGGAATTACAATAGTTTGATGTAAAGAATGCATTTTTACATGGAGATCTAGAAGAAGAAATATACATGGATATACTTCCTGGATTCAGTTATAATATGGTAGACAATAAAGTTAATAAGTTGAAGAAAGCTATTTATGGCTTGAAGCAATCACCAAGGGTATGGTTTGGCAGATTTCTAAAGTAATGTTAGGTATGGGTTATAAGCAAAGCCAAGGTGATCATACTCTGTTTAAGGGGAGTTATAGTCTTGTTAGTCTATGTTGATGATATAATTACAAATGTTTAATTAGGGAATTTGAAATAAAGGAGCTAGGGAGATTGAAGTATTTTTAAGGTATTGAAGTTGCTCATTCAAAACAGGGATCTTTATTTCACAGCAAAAATGTGTTCTTGATCTCCTAAAGAAATAGGGAGAATAGCTTGTAATCCGGCTTCCAACTCCTATAGACCCTAATCATAAACTTGGTGAAGCCAGTGAAGAGTCTGCTATTGATTGAGAAATATACCTATTTTAGTTGGAAAGCTTATTTATCTATCACATACAAGGCCAGATATAGAATATTCTGTTAGTCATAAGTCAATTCTTGCATGATCCTAAGGAAGTTCACTTGCAGGCGGCCTACAGAAATCTAGACTACTTGAAAGGAAGTGCAGGGAAAGGGTTTCTTTTCAAGAGAAATAGTGAGTTAATTCTTGAAGCATATAATAATGCTGATTATGCAGGCTCAACAGTTGATAGAGGGTCTATGTCAAGGTATTTTACTTTTTTGGGCGGCAATCTTGTAACATGGAGGAGTAAGAAACAGAATGTTGTGGCAAGATCAAGTGCAGAAGTAGAATTCAGATCTATGGCTTTGGAGATTTGTAAATTGTTAAAGTTAAAAATTGTTATTGATGATTTGAAAATAAAATGGAGTGGTCTAGTGAGATTGTACTGTGATAATAAATCAGCAATAAGTATCACACATAATCCAGTGCAACATGATCGAATCAATCTTGTTGAATTGATATAGGCATTTCATCAAAGAAAAAATGGATAGTGGATTAATTTGCTTGCCCTATGTTCCACCTAGGGCCCAACTTGCAGATCTTCTGACAAACGGACTCTTCTTACAAACGGACTAAGTACTCAAGTATTTCAAAATATTATTGTCAAGCTGGGAATGATAAATTCATATTCACCAGCTTGAGGGGGAGTAAGGAAAATTTGTCAACCAGTTGTACCAGTTGTTCTTTCCTAATTAATTATTGTTTATTTTTTCCTAATTAGTGTATAGGCTGTATTCTTTCCTAATTAGTTAGATCTCTGTATTCTAGGACATAATTATAGGTCCTAAAGTAAATATGTTATATAAATGTGTATGATTATTCACACTATGAATTGAAATATCCCAATTTTCCATTCTTGTGCTTACCTTTACTTCACCAGAACCATCTTCAAGGGCATTTAAAATGCAGGGAAGAACACTTTCATAATGAGATATAATTTCAGGCTGTAAATGCTCCGGAAATTAACCAAGAGCAAATGAGGCAGCCCCTCTAACCATTTGTTCTGAATCCCTTAATGCCCCTAAGACAATACGAAGAACAGGTTCCATCTTATTCTTCATCAAGTCCAAACAACCCTCCGAAACAACACCTAGAGCTGTAACAGAAGCTTCCCGAAACTTTGGATTTGCATTCTGACTGTTTAGTGAAGCAAACTCAAAAATTGGGGGAAAGACATGCTTTGAGAGGTTCAAAGACATAGTGTCAATAACTTCTGCAGCAGCTCAATCGGGAGCAAGATCATCATCATCTTCAGAGTCAGTTGATTCAGTCAGTAAGGGGCACATCACTTGCAGAATGGGGATGACCAGCTTATACTTTTTTAGGGAAGTGGATTTGTACTTTGCCAGCCAGGAAATTATCTGAATAGCCTACTATTAAGAGAAAGTATGGAAAGTAAGCAAAAGATGTAAAAACTGCAAAGAAACGTACAAAAGTATACATGTAAAAAGCCTATCAACTCATAAACTTCCAAGTACCTATGCCAGCAAGAGAAACCATTCGAAGGAAATTTTTGATACTCATACCTGATGATGTGTGTTGGATTGTAAATTCTGACTTGAACAAACTTCAAGTGAGAACTGCACAATGGATTTAACTGAATCCCCAAGAAGAGGAGCTGGAGATTCAATCAGCTCATCAAAAATTTCAAAAGCAATTACAGCAACATCTTCCTCACCAGAGGCAAGGCAGTGTCTTGCGACATTCAAAATGCTCGGAATGAATTGCCGAAATTTTACCTGTACATATACATTATTAAAACCCACACCAAAATGTCCAACTTTGCGAAAAAACTGTTCCAAAGTCACCCTCACATTAGGGAGTCACCGCTAGTGTTGAGAATATCATCAATGTGTGAATGGAGCATGCATCAATAGAAATTCAGCTGAAAACAAACATCTAAAACTTTCTAGCCAATATCCCACAAAACCCAAAAGAAAAAAATTTACCAGCTGATTCCACCCAACATTCAGTTTTAACAATAAGACTTTCCATCTACAAAGACCACATGTGATGTGATTTGATGTTCCATGAAGGTGACAGATGTGTTCTTTGTAGTTTGAATATTCATTTCATTAGAACTGCAGGATAAATTATGTCTCCAGTGTTGTAATTATGTTGTATCCAAATGAATTCTTTCTTTTTATTTCATATGATCTCTTTTATTAACTATGGATAGGAGAAGTCGTACTATGCTTTAGCAGCCTTTTGTGAGGACATGGGTGAAGAAATTCTTCCTTTTCTTGATCCTTTGATGGGGAGGCTACTTTCAGCCCTTCAAAATAGCCCCCGGAATCTGCAGGAAACATGCATGGTGCGAAGGATATATGTGTTAAACTGTATACAATTAACTGATGTATTGACATCATCAGTGTTTTTCTTTGAGGTTGTAATCTGTGTTCATGTTAATGTTTTTTTAGTCAGCAATTGGTTCAGTTGCCTCTGCTGCAGAGCCAGCTTTAATTCCATACGCTGAAAGGGTTTTGGAGCTAATGAAATCTTTCATGGTGCTCATAAATGATGAGGATCTCCGATCATGAGCAAGGGCTACTGAGCTTGTCAGAATAGTTGCTATGCCTGCTGGGAAAACAAGAATGGAACCAATTTTGCCACCTTTCATGGAAGCTGCAATTTCTGTAATTACAGTGCCAATTCTCTATGACAATTACAAAAGATGCATTTACTAACTGGTTTATGTTTGTGTTCTCAGGGTTTCAGATTGGAATTCAGTGAGCTTCGAGAGTGCAGCTATGGATTCTTTAGCAATGTAGCTGAAATTTTGGGTGATAGCTTTACACAGGTTTGTTTGGATTTGGTTGAAACAAATCTATGGTTCTTTTCTTAATGGCCACATTCATGTAAAACTTTATTTTTGTGCGCGGCACCTTCCTCATGTTGTGTCCCTGGCATTCTCATCCTGCAATCTTGATGATGGCTCTGCAGTCAATATTGATGAATCTGATGATGAAAATATTAATCGCTTTGGTGGAGTGTCATCTGATGATGAAGCTCATGATGAGCCAAGAGTACGAAATATCAGCATAAGAACATGAGTATTGGATGAAAAGGCAGCTGCTACACAAGCTATCGGCTTTTTTGCACTGCACACAAAGAGTTCTTACGCACCATATCCTTTTACTATTGTTTTTCTTTTCTAATATTTCCTCTATCAACTTTCTAAAAACTGAATTTAATAAGACAATTTTTCCTTGAGTTCTTTAATTATTGAAAGTTATTTGAGGAGTCATTGAAGATTTTAGTAAGACATTCGAGTTATTTTCTTGAAGATGTTTGGCTTCAGGCAGTCATTGCTTTAAAGTGTGAGTCACAACCACATGTTTGTGTTTTAATTTTATTGCAATATCTTATTATTCCATTTCCTTCAATTAAGTTCATAGTTGTCAAAGGCACACTTGAGGCATGAGGTGCACTAGGCTCAAGTGGCGGCGCCTCCAAAGCTCAAAGGAGTGTGCTGTCACTGCGGTGCATGCTTAGACGGGCCTGAAACGCATTTTTCAATTATTGCTCTTTTTTGTTTAAATATAATCAGGTTACTCGATCCATATTGTTGATTATATTTAAAAAATGGGCTTACAATAAATTGGATTACATTCAATTATACCAAATTAAACACAAATCAAAGGCAATGGGAAAAAGAAAATTGCAGATGCTCCTCACTTTCTCTTCCTTTCATGATACCAGATTGAAAAATTAGGATTTCCCGTGACAGCCATGTATGATTTTTCCCCCTCTAGCGCTCTCTTCTTCTTCTCCTCCCTCTTCCTGCAGTCAGTCCACTGATCTTTTTTTTTTTTTTTCTCTCTCATCTTCTTCTCTTCTTTTCCTCATTATGTAATCAGTCCACTCTCTACTTTTTTTTTTTCTCTTTTTTCTTGCTCTATCTTCTCTTCAATTCCACTCTCTACTTTCTTTTTTATTGTTTTGCTCATCTTCTTCTCTTTCTTCTGCAGTAAGTCTAAAAGAAGAAAGAGTTCTATTTTTTTTTTTTTTTTTTCTGAAACCCTTGATGTATTGTAGTTGTCGTAGTTTCACCTTCTGTTTAGTCTATTATTTAGGTTTTAGTGGAATTTAGGATTATGGGTTGACACTTTTTAAAATTCTTATTTGCCTTTCTCGGACTTCAAAAGCAATAATGTTGCTAGAATTTTTAATGGTTTATGACTTTTATGATATTGATATTAGAACCTTTAAGTAGTTTATATTATACTTATGAATGGTTAATATTATTTGAAAGTATATTTTTTTTAATTGATAATGCGCTGCATGTCGCTCAGGCACGCATTTGCACCTAGATTTTAGGACCCCTTTGCGCCTGGGTTCCTGGATCTCTTTTGCATCTAATTACGCCTTTTACAACTTAAGTTATTGTCTGTTTAATTTGGCAACTAATTCCTTAGATGATTTCTTTTTCTTATTGTCTCTCAAAAGGCATTTAACAAAATGGAACATAGGCATTTTTTTTTTTGCTAGTGGTTTTAATTTTTAACACATCTTATATTCTATTTTAAAATTTTCCAGAATGGTACTTTTCATTGGTTTCTTTTTTATGTAAACTTTCCCTGCCTCCAATTTTGTCAAAGTCCTACACTGGAAAAAAAAAAAAAAGATCTAGACTATTGTTGAATTGGAGGTACAAGGTTTCATGTGTTTAGGGTGATCTGAAAGATGCTTACGTAATCTGGCGTTTCATCCGTTATGCCTTATGTGGCTTTTAAAGAATATAAACAAAGTAGGTTTTGGGGCCACAAAAAGTAGTTTTTTAGGCCACTAGTGAAATGGGAAAATGAGTGGAGGAAATTTAAAGGTAATAAAATTTTCTAGTGGAAAATAGTTGTATTTTCATGTTGTGCTGGAAATACATAAAATCTTAGTATGTAAAAGCTGTAACTTTTGCTTCTAATTTATTTATTACATAGTCTTTTGTGTTTGTGAGTTTATATTCACTTATGAAGTTTAAAATTTACAAGCCTGTATCGCTTATAGCATATATCAGACAGATCAAATTACTTTTTTTTTCGCTCTCAAGAAAAATATTATTCTGTCACCATCATGATCATACTAATTCTGGTGTTTGATTTATTGTTATCACAGATATTCTGACTGCAGCATATGCAGTCTTTCAAAGTCATAATGCGAGTATGCAATAGCACTTCAATTAGTTTTCAATGGTTTTGTAGAAATGTTGCCCTTTTATAAGACTGTAGTCCAAATTCTAGTCCCCTTCCCTTTCATTTCTCTTTTTCCTTGTATAGACTGATGGCTTCTGAAATCCAAATTACTGTATAATACATTTTATGTATATGTCCCATGGTATCTGGCTGTATGAGTTTGGCCTTCGTTGGTCAGCAAAGGCATTTTGCTTTGTTTACTGGAATCATTTGTCCTGGCATAAGTTCCATTATCAATTTTTGTATTGTACAAACTCCCACTTTGTATTAGGAGTTTATGTTTCTGTGAGAATGAAAAGAAAAAATTCCTATCAGGTGGCCAGTTATGCGTTTTTTTATGTGTTGGACGGTTGCTATGTTAGTAAGTTCATGACCTTGCTTCTTGTTTCCTCAGGAGGGACTGACAAAGGCAAGAGAAATTCTAGGTGTGGATTGATTGTGGTTTATATCTAAATTATCTGTAACTGCCAGGCAAGACTGTTTTTTTCATCAACATATTCCAATTGATCCTCCCTTTTTTATATGCAGATAATGTGTTGCATATTTATATTAAGACTATTGACTGTGGATGATGATAAGGAAGTTGTTGCTCAAGCTTGTATGAGCATAGCAGACATTGTTAAGTATTATGGTTTGGTGGCTATTGAACCATGTAAGTGAGCTGCATATTGCTTTCATTCTTTTAATGAACATAAAAAAGTTTTGAGAGTCGAATTGCTTATCTCTACTGCTTTTGTTTTTTTCATTCTAATTTGGTCATATTTCAGATATGTCTCAGCTTGTTGATGCAACTTTGGTGATACTTAGAGAGGAATCAGCTTGTCAGCAACCAGATAATGATAGTGACATTGATGATGCTGATGCAGAGCATGATAAAGTGCTTATGGATGCAGTTTCTGACCTCCTTCCTGCTTTTGCAAAATCCATGGGTGTTCATTTTGCCCCAATCTTTGTGAAGCTATTTGAACCTTTGATGAAATTTGTAGTGGGTTAGCAGTTGTACTTATAACATATCTAGTGCTAAGAATTCCCTGTTATGAAATTTTACTATTTTGATGATTCGAAACTGCAGAAAGCTTCGCGCCCTCCTCAAGATCGAACTATGGTGGTTGCTTGCCTTGCTGAAGTTGCTCAGGATATGGGTGCTCCAATAGCATCCTATGTTGACCTAATAAATCAGAATATAAATTTCTTGTATTGAAATTTTTGTTTTACCAGTTTATATAACTCTCTAATTCCTGAAAGCCTGTATCATGTACAGAGGGTAATGCCCTTAGTACTTAAAGAGCTTGCATCATCGGACGCAACCAATAGAAGGAACGCTGCATTTTGTGTTGGGGAGTTATACACAAATGGAGACGAATCAACTTTGAAGTATCCTTTGTGTACATAAAGCATGAACCCACCCTTCATCTTTATTTTCTCATTTTTCTTTGCAGTCTTTCTCTCTCTTTGATGTTTCTGAATTGTCCTTCCTAGTTATCAGCACTGGTTCTGTTGGGGTATAGTGTCCATTTGTAGAATGATTCAAGTTCATAATATTTAACTTTTAAGGTGTTAGGAACTATTTTGACACCAATCCTAAACTACACATTCATCTCTATTGCTTGAGCTTTTCCCTGCATCAAAACCAGATGCTATGGTGATATTTTATGTGGACTTTACCCATTATTTTGGGAATCTGAACCAGATGATGCTGTCAGGGATAATGCAGCTGGTGCAGTGGCAAGGATGATAATGGTGCATCCCCAGTCCATCCCATTGAATCAGGTTAAACCATGGGTTGCTTGTTATTAAGATTTATGCCAACTAATTACAGAACAATGATTTCTGTGTCTATGTTAATTTTCTTTGGTCCTTCCTGCTTTTTTGAAAGTTCTTCCATTAAAAGAAGATAATGAAGAGTCCATGAATGTGTACTGTTGTGTCTCTACTCTTGTGTTGTCATCCAATCCGCTGGTATTTTTTAATTCCAACTCTTATATATATGCTCTCTCTCTCTCTACACACACACACACACACACACACACACACACACACACACACATGTACGTATGTATGTTTAACTATCTTTACTAATTTTTGATTGACTTGAAAATTGGCATATAATCTGAATGGATAGAACATTAAATTTGATACTGTTGAAGATTGGATGATGCAAAGAGAAATGGTGTGAAAGTATTAGTTTATTCTGTATGCGGATAGTGCGGTAATGCTCTGCTTTTATATTTATGTATTATTGATATATCTTCTATTTTGTTTCCATTTTGTGAAAGCAGATACTTGCACTTGTCCCAGAGTTGGTTAATCTTTTTGCTCAAGTTGTTGTCTCTCCAGTTGAAACTCCAGAAGTTAAGGCTCAAGTAGGAAGAGCTTTTTCTCACCTAATTTCGCTATATGGAAACCAAATGCAGCCTCTGCTGAGCAACCTATCTCCGGCACATGCTAATGCTCTAGCTGTATTTCTGCCACAAAGTTGATGACTGTTCAAGTGGTTGTTCCCTGTATTTTTCAAGTAGCCTTTTCCAGAGTTTGTTTCAAGAAATTGATCTCAGGCTTGTGCTTTTGAGAGAGTGCTGTATCCTGGCATGATGTCCTTACATTTCCAGGTATGCAGGCATGAAGTCCTTCACAGCTGGATCATTGAGTGGCTGTAGGTATTAGGTAGATGCTAATTATAATGAATGAAATATTCTAGGGAATAATCAGTTGATCAACAAATGCTAGTGGCTCATGAACATAACAACCCAAATGAGACCCTATTATTGTGGAATTTTATCTTCAATAATAGGGTCAGTGGCTAATGTTAATAATATAACTATTCCTGGGTATGACAATCAATAAACGGATCTCCAAAATATAGTATTGGTAAAACCATCCTGCGTAATAACGATTTTAATGTCAAAATTTGTTAAATTCTAAGAAAAAAATCCTATTCATGCGGTATTATTATTATTTTTTAATGTTAACAATTTTCTTTCTGTTTCCCTAGCACAATTCAACATAAATTTTGCTTATTTTTGCAGGCTCGGATTGTGCTTGCTTTCTCCATATCTTTGTGGTGTCCCTACTTTTTCCTCCACCCCACCCTGTAGCTTGTGGTATTCAATTTCTTTGTTCAATATATTGTTTTTCTGTTTCATTAATTATAGCTTTAATGTTCAATTCTTTGGTTTGTTGAGTGTGAGATGCATTAGGATTTGAGTATTTTGTAAGATATAAAGTGCCAGGTCCTCGATTCCAAATCGGGAATGTAGTTTCTAGTGATTTAACTTATTATAGAGCAATATAATTTTTTTTGAATTTAATGGTTTTGTATACCGCACAACATAATATAGTAAAAGTTGCCTGTTGATTCTTGATTGGGGTCAATTTTATAATTAGCGCAGTAATCAAATTATATGACATGGATTTCTCAGGCAATGTTTGTCAAACTCATGTTAAAATGCATCCACGCACATCAAGGGATTGTGTTTTTTGTTTGTTTCATGGATATGTTGCTGGCATTCATTCTTCAAACAGTTGCCACGCCTTGTAGAAATGCCACCAAAGAGATGTTATGCTGATGCATGATAGCTTGAGGGACAAAATCTTATTTGCTTCTAACCTATAAATGACGTTTCATTTTAATCTATATTTTACCCGATTGTACTTTTTAGTTGTTAATTTAGCCTTGTTTCTTCTTATTGCTTTGGTCTCCTTTAATTTGTTTTATATTTAGTGTCAATAATAGTGTTTTTTGGGCTTAGAATTTAACACTACAGAGAACATGCTCATTGCGAACGAAATTTTTCATTAGTAAGAATAAGAATAAAAAATCTTCTTGTAATTTACAATATTGATGAAATACCAACCTTAAGATACTTGTAGCTTGTAGCTAATTAGGAAAATATATCATTGAAGGAAATATGTTATTGAATTGTGGTGATGTTATCATTGTTTTTTATTCCTAATATGTTTCATATAGCGATGAAATTATTGTCATAATTTGGTAATTAAAGATAAATTTTTTGTTCAAATAAAAAATTAGTTGGTAATAAAAATTTATTTTTAAAAAAACTATAAAATCTAATTAATATTTTGAATTTTTTTTTTAAACAGATATTTACATACAAAGTGTCAATACACAAAAGAAAAATAAAATGTTTTAAAAGAAAAACTGTTGCGCAAAAATGGAGTTAGCTTCTTGCTTCTGTGTTGGCTGGGGGAGGTGGACTTGGAGGCTGAATACCTTCATCTCATATCAACACAAAAATGGAGTTAGCATCTTGCTTCTGTGTTGGCTGGGCGAGGTGGACTTGGAGGCTGAATACCTTCTTCTCATATCTACACAAAATCAAGAGCCAAATACCCAGAGGAAAAAGAAATATCATGAAGTTCTTCCATTCATTTAAGCAATGAAGACATCACATTCTGCTGTTGTGCTGTTGCAGTGTATTTTCTATTCATTTAAGCAATTTCAAATAGAATAGAATTTAAATATCATTTAAGCATGTACTATTTTTCCGAAATCATTTAAAAATTGAATGGAATCAGAAATCATTTAACCCATTCAAAACCACACAATAGCAATTCCCAAACTAATTAAATTTCATTCAATTTGAAACTACTAATATGCTATTGATGGAATGAGAAGACGACAGCTTGCATCACGGGAAGAGACAACATGATGAGAGAGCTTGCGTGAAGCTGAGACATTCGAGAAGGGAGGAAGGAGACATCATGAGCAGACATCAGCATGAAGCAGAGAAGGAGAGGCTGCATGTGTTACCGGAGTAGGCGGCGTGAAGCAGAGATGGTGGTGTGAAGATGAGGGAGCTTGTGAAGCTAAGAAAGGTGCGAGGAGGGAGGAAACGGCAAAGTAGAGCTAAGAGAGGTGAAGTGCAAGTCGGCGACATGATGCACAGAGAGAGAGGTGACGTGAGGTCGATAATATGAAGAAGCACAGAGAGATAGAGAGAGAGGCCAGGCGAGGGTCGGGAAATAAAAGAAGAATTAGAATTTGGTTTAGTTTTACTTGAAACATCAAGACAATGTAGTGTAGGGGAAATTTAGGTTTAGTTTAGTTTGATTTTTGAAAAAATTAAAAATTAAACCAAACTTTCTAAAATTTTAAACTGAATAGAACTGAATTATTGAATAAATCAAATTGAATTTCTAAATTAGTGCGATTCGATTTGAGTTTTTGATTTTGAATCAAATAGTGCTCATCCCTAATGGCTAGATATTTGAGACTCAAATGTCGTACATCCTTTATTTTCCCTGGAGATCAACAACCTACAAGTAAACCATGTCTCATCTATTAGGCGAGATTGAGATGATCTTTTTACTAAGACATTTACTCGTGGAGGTACACAATACTCTTAAGTGATTAAGAACAATGTTTATATTGTATTAAGGAGCGAGAATAAAGGATAATATTATTAATTGGTAAAATATTTTTTTTTTGTGGTATCATGTGTGGTTAGATGTTTTTATAAGAGTCATGATATGTTAGCTACAAGATTAGTAGTAAGTAGGGGAGAGACATGATATTTAGCCTGCAAGAGCACCTACTGCTTTTTGGCTAAGTTGACTCTTCTAGTTAGGGATGTTCAAACAGTCGATTTGGTTTTACTAAAAACAATCAAACCAAATTTTATACTTTCAAATCGAACCAAATCAAAATTTTGAAAAACTAAATAAATCAAATCGAATTTGAAAAATGAATAAATCAAATAAAATCAAACCTATAAAAATTCAATTAGATTTAATTAAATTACTTGTATTTTAAATTTGATTTAATTCAAACTAGTTTTATTTAATAATAATTTCAAAATTGTTGAACTAGGATAATCAAATCCTAGGTTTAGAACCTCTTTTGATCTTGACAAAGTAGATTGATCATTACTAATATTTCAAATAAGTGTTGTTGTTGCAGAATTGAATCAATCTCTCAAGAAGAAATGAAGAAGTTGATG
>CATIWR010502036.1:0-19481 GCA_949677035.1 Omphalea diandra | reverse complement strand
TGGAAAGCTTATTGGGTGCTCCACCAGTGACCTTAGCAACGCGAAGGAGAGCTAGTTCTGCCTTTAGATCCTTCAGCTGGCTCAATAGCTCTGTCTTTGATTTGTTTCTTAGCTCATGAACCTTAATTCTTGCTGCTTTTTGTTTTCAGGAACAGGAAAGATATGCATATATTATCAATAAATATAATAAATTTACAGTAACAAGGCAAAGGAATGGACTAGTGTCAATGATAACTTACCCATGACTTTGTTTCTCCGTTATAGGTTTGGTGGTTTCACAGTAAATCAAATGAGCAGAGCAGAAACAGAGACAGACACAGAAAGAGAGAGAAAGCAGAATTACCCTTTCCATTGGCTTTTACGAGATAATGTGTTTCCAAAACCCTAATTTTTGGGTGCACGTGCAAAGTGACGAGTTCACGTGTGGGGTGATAATTGTTTAGGGCTTTCACTTTATGGGCCTAAAAGGGTCCCATAGTTTTCTGGGCTTCTTAGTATTTTTTTGTCATTCCCTCGTAGTCCATTAGTGTTTGCATCGGAAAAGTCATATACGGGTCCAACCCAGATCAATTTTACTTAATAATATTTTATTTATTCTTTTAAATAATCATACATGCAAAATGTTTTAATATTTTAAAATTCGTTTCCTGAAAATTGATTCATGGTGACGTGAGATAAATTCTCATCGGTTTCCTCTGTATATGTATCCCACATCAATAATAATGGCCAACGAATTGCATCAAATTAGGTAAATTTCAAATGGATTAATTTTACATCGAATTAATTAAGTTATTTTTTTTGAATTGGTTAATTTTGAATTATGAATTAAATCTAATTACATTAAATGATAGACCTAGTAGAATGGACATCAGGCTATTAGATTAATGTATATAAAGAAATTCAAGTTATTTTTAGGATTTTGAATCGTGTTGGATGACTCTTAATTTTGACTTTTATAAAAATATAGAAGTATTATTTTATCTTAAAATAAATTTTAATTATTTTAAATCATTATAATAGGATCAATCTGTAAATCATATTAAACTCGAGTTGACTCATGAGTCGAGTCAAATTAGATTTAGATTAAGTCAATTTTAAGTTAAAATTATTTCAAATCTTCTTTAATTTTGAATTGACTTAGATGATTTTTAAGTGAGTTTGAATTGAATTTTCAAATTCCACTAAAAATTATTACATCTACAACATTAATTAAAATACTAAATTGTGTCTTTTTTTTTTATAATATTAAAATATTTGAGTTTAGGTATTTCAATATGTATTTGACGAGTTTAACTGTCCTTTTTTTTTTTTTTTTATGTGAATCACGGTTTAAACCATTAGTTTTTACTTGACTCTTCAAACTCTAACTTGTTAATTTCACTTTCTTTTGGTTTAATTTTAATTTAAGAAATTCTTAAATAGAAAATATTTTTATTGACTGTAAAAATTTATCTATATTGGAAATTATTTTTATATATTTAACTAATAGATGAATGATAACTCAAATAATCGTCCATAATCGTCAATCAAAATTACTATAATACTGTTTTATTTTTTCAAGTGTGGAGATATTTATATATTTTTTTAAATTTAAATTTTTATCTTATTCATTTAGAATATATATATATACTTAGTGTAAAATAAAGTATTTCCTTGATTAAGTGTACAATTCTCTAAGCCTGTTTGGTTCATAGATTAATAATCCTTTAGATTTGATACGAACGAGTATGGTTTGAATCCTTACCCCCATGTAGAGCACAAGTCTCAAGCATTAATTCAAAGATCAAAATAAGATAAATTTTTAAATTCCAACTAGATTTCTAGAAAACTCGTTTTTATTAATCTAAATTATAAAGATTTAAGTTATGTTAATTTCAACCTTAAATTAATTAAGTAATTTATGACTTAGATTAAAGAAGTTTGTGAAATTATCAAGCACTTACTCAACAATCTCACAAAGTCTACTTAAGAACTTAAGAAGAGAATTTAATCTCATAATATGCTATAAGCAAAATAATAATGTTCTATTATTCATAGTTCAATATGGGGATTTAAATACCATTTACAAAATGAAGTTTTCTTACATAGAAAAGGTTTAAATTCCTAAACAACAATTTTCTAAATAAGAGATACACTTTAGATAGGAATTCTAGAGAAATAAGAAAGAAATAACTTAAATTTCACTTAGTAAAATAGGCAAAACAAATTGTGCTTGAGGTGTACAACCAGGACGTACGATTATGCATTTCTGCGATCTCACTTTAGCAAATTTCGTCTTGACGCACGACCATGTCTCAAAGTCGTGCGTCTCCATTGCATTTTGCCCGAACATGGTTCCTTAATGCACAATCGTGCATGTCTTTCTCTTTCTACCCATTGCCCTTCTTCCTTTATTTGACCTTTCTTTAACTTGTAGCCTTTTTTATGAGGAACAAAGATCTTCATTTTGGCTTAAAGAAGATCTTTCAATTCCTTGTAATGGATCATGGGCTAATTCGATTATAATTTCTTATTGCATGAATTGCTCCAATTGCATTGTTAAACTACTTGAGCCTTCCCCATCGTCAAAACATTGCAAATGTTTAAAACTAGAAAAAGAAACATAAAAACAAAGGTTTAAAGAAGAAAAACAACATTTAGAACAAAAAGAACACTCAAAAACATTAAAATAAGAATTAAAAGAAGAAAACACAAATTTAGAATAAAAAAAAGTTTTTCAAACATCAAAATAAGAATAAGAAGAAATCAAACATTTCACATCGAAAGAAGAAGGGCTAATAATGTTTAAACAAGAAATAAAAGAATTACCCCTATTAAAACTATGTTTTAAAGAAGAAGAATCGCATTGCAATTAATTTAAATCTAAAGAAGAAATGCAAAAAGAATTTACATAAGGAAGCAAATGTCCTAAATAAGAAGAATAATTATATTTGTCAAAATAAGGTTTTGAAGAAGAAAACACACTAAAAGAAACTTTAGAAATGCAAAACAATAATTAGAACAAGAAAAATTACACCTAGAACAAATAAAACAAGTACAAACGCCTAACCAAGTAGTACAAAACTCCCTTTTACACAAATTGCAGTCTCACTCTTCATTATAGCACCATCATCAAAAGTATTAAGAGTTATGTTGGCTTCTTTACTAGACTCCTCCATTGAATGCCATTCCTGAATTTTTAGGTCCATTGATACAATTTTGCTAAATCCTAAGAAAATAACATCAATGAAATTGCAGTGATAAATGAGTTGAGGATTTAAAAAATAACGTTGAAGATGTATTAATGATAAACACAAAAGGCTAGAGATTTAATTACTAAATGAGTAAGTACAAGTTGAAAAATAGTGTTTGTAAGCTAAGAGAACAATTTTAAACTTAAAAAAAGACTAAAACTAAACAAAGCTAAAAATTTTGAAAGCTAATTAATTAATTGACAATTGATTTTCATTTGGCTATGTTGTTATTTTAAAGTCGGCTCCTTTATATATAAATCCCACAGGCTTGATATGCACTCTATAAGCTTGGTGAGCAAGTTTTCCTGAAACTTTTATTTCATTTGTTTCTTCCCTTGCTTGCATTTTCCACTTCAACTGCTTTCTTTATTTGCACTCGATACATACTTGCTCCCCATTTCATATAAACATATTTATCACATGTCACTCTTTAGAATATTTTTAACTATTTGTCAATTGGCTCTTCTAGCTTCATGGATCATGGATCAAAAAAATGAATTATGAATTTGTGCTAAATAAAAATAAACTTTAGAATTGGGCCACATGATTTATATTTCCTTTTTCAAATACAATTTGGCTAAAAGCTAAATTCATATGAATTTAGATATGCAATAAATGAAATTTAGCTTCCCACAAGTAGAATGCGACCTAAATTAAATATCTAGAATCAGACAAACGATGAAGAGAAAAATAGGAGGAAAAGAAAAAAAATTAAGAAAGCAAAATCTCAAAATTTCCTTTACACTATCTAAATCTCCAAACTTAATTAAAAACCACTATTCTTCAATAAATTCAAACCCAATAAAAAATTTTTTTCCAAATTTTAATCCAATTCTTACCCTTTTCAAAATTTGAATTGCCAAAAATTCAATCCATACTCTTTTGAGAATTTTTACCATTAATTTTTTATATAAAAACTCAAATATCCAAACTCCTTATCATAATTTGAAAAATATCCACACACACTCTTCTTCCACTTCCCAACAAAAATCTCTCAAAACTCTTCATATTTTTCACATCAATTCTCAAAAATCCTCACAAACATCACTAACTACTAGTCAAGGAAGCTCCCGTCATCGTCCAAGACTTGCCGTTGGCTAAGCCTTCCTATCAACAACTCTTATTACTGCCAGTTTGCCACTTCTCCACTTCATTATCTTCATCTTCTTCCTCCAACAAGTTTTCCTATAAGAATTTAAGTGAGTTTTTTTTTTTTTAAATCATTCTAATTTTTAAACAATTTTTTGATAAGAATGATTGTTTTGGATGAATTTTATTATGAATATGTTGAATTGAAGTCAATTTGAAGGAATTCTTGGTGAATTTGATGAATTTTAATTATTATGAATTGGATAAATTTGATAATTTAGCTTCACATTATATAATTTCTGCCAAAATTAAATAACCTACAAGCTTTGTATGATCAAAATGATGGATGGGTAAAGTGATTTGATTGATTTTAGAAAGAAATTTAAGAAAATAATGTGTTTTAAAAAATTATTCAAATATGTCATGATTTAAAGGGCAATTTTTGGCTTGAAGCTAATTATTTTTTGACAAACTAGCTTAGCCCATAAATTTTGACTTGCTTGAATACAAAAATTATGGGAAATATTTATGGGTTTTGATTTTAGAATAATAAATTAGAGATGAAGAATTAATCTCAAAATTTTGGTCTAAATTTGAACTGTTTGATTGCGGCAAAAAACTTAGATTTTATTGAAGCATGTGTATGTAGAATATGATTTTGAAAATTAATAAGAGGAATGAACTTTAGCTTAAAAAATTTTTCTTAGCTAATAGGGATTGAATTTTAATGCTGAATTGGTAAAGAAAAAATTTTGGCCAAGATTAATAATGAGTTAATTAGTCTAAGAAATTTTGAAAATTATAACTTTATATAAGAATAATTTTATTAATGAAAATTATAATTTTGATGATAAAAATTAATTAATCGATTGATTTTGACAAATTTTGCTTGAACTTTTAACTAATTAATTAAATTTAAAAGTAAAATGTAATTTTGCAAAGATGCTCGAGGATTCTAGCATGAAATTGTTTTATATAGTTTTGAACAAAAATATATGATGCTCACCATATCAAAGATGTTTTTTAGCTTTGGAAAAAGGTAATGTTCGTCGAATCAAGTTTGTGAACTTAAAATAACTTGTGAAATATATAATTCATGCATGTAATTTTGGCCAAGAATAATAGTGAGTTATTTGGCCTAAGAATTTTATGAAAAAAATGGCAAGAATGATTTTCTTTGGATGAAAAATTATAAATTTGATGGAGAATTTAATTAATTAAATATTTTTTATAAAATTTGCCTAAAATCGTAAATAATTAAGTATTTTTACAATTTTAAGCTTGAAAAGCTAAGAAATTATTTTATAAACTGTGGATGCATTTTTGAAATACAACATAATTGAGAAATCATACATGAATATTTTTCTCCTCTTTCTACAAATATGGAGAATAATAAACCTATTGTGATTCTGTTCATTGTCTCCACATAAGTCAGAATATCTTAATTTAAGCAATACTAATGCTTCAAAAACTACCTCATATCACCTCTCTGCTACTATCACACTTTCTCAGGTATGCCTTTAGATTCTCAAATTCTCATCCTCAATAACATAGTATTATTTTGTTTAAATACTAAGATGTGCACTTCCAAATATTTGTACACTGAACCATACTTGTGTATTTTAGTATACTACCTCTAGTAGTGCCCTACTCACTACTCGTTTGCTAACATCGTGCATACCATTGATGCATCTCTCATCAAACTTTCTTTATTAGTTTGATAAGTTAGAAAGTCTACAGAGTGACACACATAAGAATTAGAGAGAAGTTAAAATAGATTTAGTGTGACTTAATTGGTGGATTATGAGAGTCACCTCCTCCTTCTCATCTAATTCTTCATTATCGGAGCTTGAATATTTGAAAGTAGCCTTGAGTATAACTCCCATCTTCTTCTTGTTTGCTTATTCTGATGTGGATGGTGCTTCCTTATGGTCAAAGAGATTTTCCAATAGTTCATCCAAAGGCATGGTTGGAGATTCAAGATGAGAGACTCAAGCTCTAAAACCTTATCCTCTTTTTTGTGTTATTTTCTTCAAAGCATCAAAATCTTCTCTCATTTTGTCATCATGGCAAAAAGATTAGAAGGAAATTCTCGAAACAAGATTAAAACATTTTCTCCTTTTTTTTAAAATGCAAAAAAAAAAAAAAAAAAAAAATTAGAAACACATCTTTCCTATATTAAAAAATTTATGTTTCCCAAAAGAAATATTTATGGCATTTTTTTGAAGATAAATTTCCTCTAAAGCTAGGTCTAATATCACTTGTTGAAAAAAAAATCTAAATTAAACATAACCTTAGGATCACTAAAAAAATATGGGATATCATTCATTAAGGGAAATAAGCAAAGAGAAAAAAACAAAGTAACCAAAGAAATGTTGAATATATCATAAGATAAATGGATACTTACATAATCACATAAGGAGCAAGGAGGGGGATAAGGGATACATTATAGGTTTGATAAAATTAGCACCTTAAAGCTCTATATCCCTTTATTTTCTAATCAATCTCCATTCACCACTTAAATAATTTGCCAAATTAAGCTTCATGGCGAATGAGTCTCCAACTTAAAATTAAATATTTTCTTTGGCGCCCATTATTTTTGGATCCATGGGAGTTAAGAGCAAATACATTTTCATCATTTAACCTTGAATAACAAAGGGACATCTTATAACTAAAACCTTCCATGCTAGCAGCATTGTCACAAGAATACTCTTTTAATAGAATAGTCATACGATGACTTCCCATGTGTTTGAGACATAGGAATAATGAAAAGATATGGATTTTTATTAGGCCTTAGTTTATGAGACCTATAAATGTAACTATGATTTATTTTGGCTTTTTATGCATGTAAGTGAGAGCATTTAGCATTATGCATATGTGTCCTAGTACATGGAGGAGAAGGGGTTCTAACCTTTGAAGAGACATAAATTTAGGCTTATAGGTCGAGGCCTCTAAGTCATCAAAGCTTAAGCTATATCTTTCTCTTAAGTATCTATAAGAGCTTAAAATTAAATTAAATTCTTCTTTTCTTATGGTAAAAAAGGCTAGAAAGTTTTTCAAACTCAAAACTTCCATTTTCAGACTCTCATTTCAAAAAGAAAGAGTTTCATAGTTTTGTTCATTTATTGATACTTCATTTTCCTCTTTAAAATATCAAAATTTCTTTTTTTAGTTCTACCAATTCTATTTTTAAAGCTTTATTTCCTTAAAACTTTTATATAAATCATTATTAATGGATAATATGTCTTTAAGCTCTTGACCATCATCATCATCATCAAAATTACTATTAAAAGTATTTAGGTGTGCCTTATTTAGAGAGCTATCCTCAATTGCTATAAAGCATAAGTTAATTATTTCTCTCATTTCTTCTATTGACTTTTCTTTATATTGACTTGATTTAAAAGAGCTTGAATCCTCCAAGTGGCTTTATATGCTTTCTTTTTCTTTTCTTTCTTGTCAAATTAGGCATTGGGGCAATTAGTCTTCATATGACCAAGCTTCCCACATCTACAACACTCCACTTGACCAAGCTTGTTCTTTCCTTTCCTTTAGGGGAACCTCCTAAGCATTTTTTTTTAAAATTAGTTAGTTATGAGAAACACCTCTTCCTCATTTACTTTTTCATTGCTAGAATTTGAATATTTGGAACTAGCCTTGATTGCATCTTTTAACTTCTACTTGCTAACTTCCTCTGACATAGATGGTGCTTCCATATTGAAAGTCATATCATAGTCAATGAGATTTCTCAATTGCTCATCCAAAGGCATAGTCTTTAAGTCTTTGGCGTCCTTGAAAGATGTCATCTTGCATATCCATTCTTTAGATAGATAACCTTATAACTTTCTTTATAAGCTCTCCATTGGTGAATATCTTTTTAAAAGCCTTCATTTTCCTAATAATTTCAAAGAAGCGATCATATATTTGATTGTTTTTCTCTTCTAGCTTCATTAAGAAAATCTTATATTAGAAGATGAGGGTTTCTATCTTATTATCCTTTACTTGCTTTATGCCCTCATGTGTAATTTCTGAGGCTTTTCAAATGTCTTTAGTAGTAGTCTTCATGCTTATCTTGTTGTGTTCACTTTTACTCAAGGCAAAAAACATCATATGGATAGTTTGCTCATTATTGGCCACTTTCTTCCTTTCTTGATCAAAATTTTCATCAATATAATTTTCAATTTATATTGCATTAGCAAGTATCTTCATAGGATATAAGGACCCCTTTTCATTATTCTTCAAAGTTTAATGGATTCTGATCGTAGGAAGTAGTGCATTCAACTTTTTCAAGATTGATAGTCAGTATTATTGAAGAATGGAGGTCTCATAACTAATTAGCTTGTGCGTCCATGCTTATTGCCATGGATCTTTCATCTTACATTTAAGCTTGAGAAAGAGATGAGACTCTAATACCATTTGTTGAAACTTAGTGAGAATGAGAACCTAATAGTAGAAATGAGGTGAATCGGTTGCTTCCAAAATTAAGAATTGAAAGAAAGATAGAAAAATCAACACAAACATTTATAATGATTAGGCCAACAATAATTACATCCACTCCTTAAGTCATACTTAGGCCTTGTACTATTTTTTATAGGATCAAATATAATTCTATTTTTTTTCGGCTAAGGATGAACCTTTGAACACTCATTTTTCAAGGTTTAAGAGAACTGAAGCTTACTCATTGATATTTTAAAGACACAATACCAATTTATATCACTTTATAAAGAAAGCCTGCACTCGCTAACTCAAAATTTAGTTTCAAATTCACACAAAGCTTATCCTACCCAAAAATAAAAGAATTAAAGCTCAAACAAATATAATAGCCTTTTCTATTTTCTAACCTTAGAAAAAGGTTCATATGATGGTATATTTATAGAGAAATCTTCAAAAATTAGTTATTAGATGTAAGAAATAAATTTGGTATTATTTAAAAAACTAGCCATTACATTATGAACAAGCCATTCATGATGTTGCATAGGTTCGTTTATTTAACCGTTGCTTATATACCTTAGCCATTCCATAGCTGCTAGACCATTCAACTTTTTTGTCTATTTTTTTTTTTCATTTTTCTTCATATTAAATGAGACTATTCATTTAAGTTGTTTAAGGGCAAGTTAGGCCATTCAACTCTTTAGTCTGAATTTTTTTTTTATTTTTCTTCATATTGAATTGGATTGTTCATTTGGGATCTTCTAGGGCAAGACAAACCATTTCTTTAGTCTAATTTTCCTAGTTGACTCTTTTTTTTTCTTTGCCCAACTATTCTATTTATTAAATATGTGTTCCACACATGTATAAGCTATTCGTAGAGTGCAAGCTCGTTCATTGGGCCGTTCATAGAGTACACAAACCATTCTACCATGTTTTGAGTAGCTTCCATTTTCTTTGGATGCTTTATCTCCATTTTTAAAAGCATCTTAAAGGATAAAATCTCTCTTAATTAGGTATACCATCTTCCATAGGTGTTTTGCCTCTAGTGTTTAAAGAGAATTTCATCTTCTATTGTTCTTGGGCTTGATACTCAAAGGTCTCCATATTCTTGGACGTTTCTTTCAAATTATTGTCCTTGAAGTGTGCCTTACCTTTATCTTCAAGAGTCAATAATACCCCTATGTGAAAGTAGAATCGACAAGTACAAACACTTGAGTTATTCAAAATATAAGGTTAAAATTTTGTTATTATTCAAAATATTATCCTTAACAATCTTGGGTCATTTGGTAAAATATTAAAAAAAAATCAAAGTTAAGATATATTTGAAAAGCACGCGTAATTTTATAATTTTTTTGATAATTTATTCTCCATAAAATGAAAATCTACAAACTTCAATATTGTTTTAAAATTCAAATATGTGACAATTTATATAGCATAATTATATTTCTATGATATGTGAACTAGCTATTTCATGTAGAGATAATAATTTTTTTTAACTTAATCCAAAAATTCAATTCAGAAATCAATTAAGACAATCTAAATATTTTCGAGTCCCAAATATAATTCGAAAAGATTTTATCTGATTTGAGTGACCTAATCTAAATTTTTAGAGACTTTCAAACTTTTAAAAATAAAAAATATTTTACTTTTTTTAAAAAGGTCAAAATTATATGTGCCGGGTCCAACTCCGAAGCTGCAAACAACTAAAAAATTTACATACGATGGTCTAACCAACCTAACTGGTCTGCAATATCAATCAATTGAGGATGACTTAATTTGAAATTGACTTGACTCAAAATGTTTGTCGCTCTAATTCCATGAAATTACTGGTCCATAGTTTCATTCATTCCTACTCTATTCCATTATGTGAACTGAACAAGGCAAGAAAAGAAGCCGTTTTTTAAGTATGATAGCACATGTCATGGTCATACTTATTTTGCCCTAATTCTCAATTATCTTCCTAATATATATTTGCTAAATTGAATCAATCAGACTAGAAAATAATCGATTTGGGGACAATTTCTGTGTCTTATCTAATTCTGATCCAGGATTTCGTGCTCATGATTCTTCAATTTTTCATGCAAACATTTTTTAGCTTTATTGCTTATTTTGTTCTTTTCCATACCAGAGAAGAGAAGATGAGATACTTTAATAAATTTGATTTTAAAGAATAATCATTAGCATTTCATTAGGCGATTTTTTTCAGCCAGAAATCAATGAAATGAGACCATATTTAATATTTATTTAATTGGTTTTTTACAAAAAAATATTTTATTTAATTGCAATGCCACTTGAACAAATAATTAGTTTATAGGATAAAGGTCATACTTCCATATAATATGCTCCCGAGAAATTGGTAGATGCTTCAAGAGAATATTTAGAGCTTCAAAATGATATTGGCTGTATATGCTCCAGATTTTAGCTAAACCCTTTCTATATTGTAGAGTTGAAAATAATTATCTGTAACCTTTCTGTCTTTCTTTCTCAACTTTTCTTTTAAGATTTTTTTTTTCTATTAGTTTTAATTTGAAACAGCCTTATAGTTAACCAAAATAGCCTCTCTTTTTTCTTCTTATTTATTATTTTTAATAAATTCAGGTTGATTATTTTATTGATAAATTTATTTTTTATTGTTTATTTTTCTATTATATGAAATTATATATCCTTTTTGAATATTTTATTGTTCTTTTACGAGCATTTATCTCTTTATCTAGATATTATTTTATTCTTAAATAAAGAAAGTGTCTACTAGTCTTAAAATATTGTTGATATATTTTATACAATAATAATATTTCTTAAGATTTTAGAATAATTTTATCAATAAATTCCTTGCAGAAAGATATTATAACATTAAAATAATTTCAGAGTCGTGTAAAAGGGATCTAAAATAGAGGTGATAAATGGGTCGAATCAAGTTATTTCGAGTTAAATCATTTTTGGGTCGGATCATTTTTGGATTAGGTCATTTCTGGGACGATGTATTTTCTGGTCGGGTTCAGGTCGCCCTAAGTTTTAGGTGGCAGGTCACCCATCGGGTCGTACATGTAGAAAAGATTTCAGGTCGGGTTCAGATTTACTTTTAAAATTGATATTTCTGGTAGAGTTGAGTCATTTGTTATTTAATTTTTAAATATCCATTTAATTTTTTTATCATTTATGCAATATTTTCTTATAATTTGTTAAAAAATAATAATTTTTTCTTAAAAAAATTATTTTTAGTAATATAGATTTTATAGAAAACGAAACTTGATTAAAATATTTTATTTTTATCTACATGCTTAATAAATTAAATATAATTTTTTAAGTAAATGACTATATATAATGAAAACAATTGTATTAGGTTCACATAAAATTATATTTAAGTTATATATCATAATTTAAATTAATTTACAAACAACCATATAATGTTCAATGATAAAAAATCATTCATTATAAAAAGTTTTGTGTATTATTATAAAAACTTGTGTGATAAAATTATATTTGTCTTAATATATGATTTTATCGTGACAAAAATCAAATTTATTACAATTATTATAAAAAAGTAAAATTGTGATAAATTTCTTTTATATATTAAATCATTTTAAAAATTATGGTAAAAATTTTATTTAATTACTCAAAAATTCAAAATTTTATACAATTTTAAATTGTATTCAAAACTTCTAATTCAGTCAATTACACAATAATTTGAAAAATTGATTTTAATTATAACTCAAATAAAAAAATAGAATTTAGTAAAGTGCATTTAAACTCGGTTAACTCTTATACATTTTCAATTAGTTTAATTAAATCTAAAATTAAATCATGACTTAATTAATATATTAGTTTTATTTTCATTCAATTTAATATTTTTTATTTAATTAAATTTATTATGTACTTCTGTATGATGAATTTTAATTTTCTATTTAAATTTGAAATTAAAAATTTTTAAAATTTAAATTTATAATTTATAAAATCTATCGATCTTCTTAAAAATTTAATTTTATATTTTAAATAATAAAATTTTAATTTATTCAAATAAAAATTTCTAAGAAATATTTAAAAAATCAACTACATGAGTTTAAGTAAGATGATATTTTTATTTTTTTATTTAATTTAATCTCATTTTTCTTTAATTAAATTTATTTTAAATTTTTAAATGCTGAATTTTAATTTTATATTTAATTTTAAAAATAAATTTATAATTCATAAAATCTCTCAATCTCTTCTTAAAAAATTAATTATTATATTTTAAATAATAAATTATTTAAATCATTTAAAACGAAAACTTCAATAAATATTTAAATAATCACTTACATGAGTTTAATTAAGATGTTACTTTTATTTTTATTCAATTTAATCTCATTTTTTAATTAATTAAATTTGTTATATACTTTTATTTGATAATTTTATATTTAAAAAATCTAAAAATTTTGAAATTTAAATTTAAATTTATAAATTTCTCAATCTCTCATTAATTTTTTTTCATTCTCTCCTTAAAAAATTAATTTATATATTTAAAATAATAAATTATTTAAACCATTTAAAATATAAATTTCAAGAAATATTTAAAAAATCAATTACATGATATGAATATGAACATTGTCAAAAAATTTATCTTTAAAATAAAAATTAAGAATTTATTAATTTATTATTTAAATATATAAAAATAAAATTTATAATTTTAAAACATAAAATTAGTATAAAATTATTTATTTATCAACTAAAATAAAAATAAAATTTGATATTTTTGTGAAAAAAATTTAAATTGAGTAAAAACAAAAATAGTATCTTAGTAAGATCTAAACTTAATTTTGAATTTGATTGAACTAATTAAAAAAAAATAACGGTCAATTGAGTCTAATTATAGACTTTATTAAATGTTGATTTTGGCTTGGTATATAATTGAAACAAATTTATCAAATTAAGATATAATTGACTCAATTAAAAACTTTAGATACAATTGAAATTTGTTAAAATATTTGAATTTTCTGAGTTATTGAACCCATAAATTTTTTTTATAATAAATGGGCATATAAGATAAATTATGATATACACTCTCTCATCATAATATTTTTTCATAATATAATGCCTACCAAATTATATTTAGGGAGAAGTAATATTGTTATAATAATATCTTTCACCATATTAAATAATTTAAAAATTATGATAAAATTATTTTATCACAATAAATAATTTTTATTATTACTTAATAATTTATCATAATAAATAATAAATTGTAATTTAGGCATATATAAAAGCACAATAAAATTTATAAATTTATTAAAATATAAAAATTTCATTATATTTTAAATAAAAATATCAAAGTTAAATTTAAATTTGAATTTAAATTTAATTAAATAATCTAAATATTTTTTTGAAATAAATTTCTTTCTTTTTTATTTTAATTATTCTATCTTTTATATATTTAGTAATAAAATTTTTCTTTTTTTATATTGTCATAAGGTCAAAAGGGTCGGGTCAGGATTGACCCATTCAGATCAATTTTGACCCAATACGTCAAGTTGACCTTTACCTAACCCAGCTCGACCCAAAACTTTTTGAGTTATTTCAAGTTTGCCCCAGGTTAGAGTTGGGTTCAAATTGCCTTTTTTCAAATAGGTTTGGATCGAGTTAGAAATTGTTACCTCTAATCTAAAATAGTGAATTGAATTATTAAAATAATTATACCATGTTTAATTATAATTTTTCATTATAAATATCTTAGGTTATAGATACTGTATAACAGTTGAAATGAACAAATGATCCACATTTTCACAAAAGAAAGATGGCTGTAAAAAATATACTGTGGAATATTGGTATTGATTTTGCACTATTATGAGATTCTCCAATAGTAGTTCCCCAAATTTCAAAAAAATACATTACATTTAAATCTACAAAAAGTTTTTTTTTTTATTTATTTTGCACAATTATGACAATCATCATTAAAAATTTCATGAAAATGAAAAATTCTGTTAGTTATACACTAAATTTCATTTTGGAAAACTGAAAATACCCTTTTTATTTACATAAAAACATATGGCCAATATAAAAATGAATCCCTTCATTTTTATTTATTCACAAATAAATACATTAATTTATTCACAAAATTATCGAGCACTTCATTCTTAAATTAATTAATCTAGTATTTCACATGAATCCCTAGTTGAGAATCATTTGCATGGTGAAGGAGCATTAATATATTATGATCTATGTAGTAATTGCTCTTACTCATTTATCAATTTTAGAATGATAATTCTTGTAATAACCTGGAAAGATCATAGTTCATGATTAAGGAATGATTAATTCAAAGTGAGGGAAAAGAATTCATGGGCAAATTGATTGATCTAACAGACAACCAATCCTAATCAATGCCTAAGACTACATACTAAAGTCATCACAACCCCTTCCTCTCATATATAAACATTCCAATGATGTGCCTATAATAAGAGAAAGGACATGCCTACAAGAAGTGGTGGTAATCACGTCACACACAGGATGATAACCCCACAATGAAGATATTAAATATAAATAACTAAAAGTTAATCCCAACTTTGAAGGTCTAGGATCTTGATTAATCACATACCTTCCAAGCTATAATTATTAATGTCGTCCTTGTGGGACCAGCCATATGCTTCCTCTTCCTCTCTTTAAAAACAAATTAGTTGGTCTCATTAGCAAGATTTATGTATTAAATACTCCTTTCCATTTCTTGCAATATAACACTTACAGTAACAACAACAATATTAACTATAAAAGCATAGTAAAATTCATCAACCCATAATTTCTCTCCTTCATCTTCTCTACCAAAAACATGAATAAAATTGATCTTTTTTGTGCTTCTCCTGCTTCAACAGCTGTGTGCTCTAGTCTAGGGCATCGGTCTATGATCCGCCGTGGTACAAGACCTATTGATCGTCAGAATTCAAAACGGTATACTCCTTGTTCATCAAAAATACCTATTACTCCAAAGCCTCACTATGCAAAGAGCAGGAGTTCATCGACCCAACAAGATTTTGGCAGAAAAAGTCCTGCTGATGATATTAGTAGAGAGTGTATAAGTACTCAGAAAATTACTGATTTACGCAGAAAGAGTACTGCTGATATAAGTGATCTTCATATCCATAGTCCACCGGGCTCCTCTAGGTAACTTTTAAGTGATAAAGTACCTTATATTGATTGGGTTTCGTCCGAGTCTGATCTTGCTTCCACATTGGTCATCGATCATGCTTATCGTCAACGTTTCAAGCCTAGCCATACAGGCCCAAATGATGTTCCTGCTTGGAGATGATCTTCTTCACTATCATCAAAACCTGATCATGGCTCTTCAAGGGTTTCTCCTCAAGCCACAAAGTCTGAACAGTATTCAAACACAGTTTAGCTAGATGGTATAGATAAAAGGGGCTTAGTGTTTGCATTGCAGAATTAAGTGGCAGAACCCAAGTTTTTTATGGACTATTGTGTAGGTGCTTATATAGCAACTGATATGAAAGAATAATGCGCTGAGATCACAAATCTAGCTACTCAGATTACAAAGCCTTGGTTAATACAGGGGGGATTTCAATGCTGTGTTAGGTGTTGAGGATTGTTGGGAGATGTGGAACTTATAGATAGCTTTTTGGAGGATTTTCAGAGAATGTATCTGTCAAGTTTGTTTGTTAAATGTATCTGTCAAGTTGGTTTGTTAGAATTAAGACAGACTGGTTAATGGTTCTCCTGCTTTGAGATCTTCTTCATCATCTCGCTCCCACGACCAGATTCTTAATTATGATTTTTCAAGATCATTTGGTCAGATTATGGAAATAATCTCTTGAGATATCAAAAGGGTCGAGTTCATGTTTATCTTCTTTAATTATGTTTAATTCTTTATTACAAATTTATTCTCGCAGGTTGTGGTTTTGTGGGTGTCAATCCATTGCAAGGGATGTGAAGGAAAAGTGAGAAAGCAAATCTTCAAAATGGAAGGTATGTATATATATCAATTAGGCAAATATTTGTTTCAGTGGGTAGCTAAGTATAGTCCATTAGTGACTATATTTAGAAGCAATATTTGTTTATACATATACTTTCTTAAGGATGAGGTTTTTTTTTTTTTAAATTTTTTGCAGGAGTTACATCATTCACTATAGATTTGGCTAAAAAGAAAGTTACAATCATAGGGAATGTGACTCCATTAGGTGTTCTTGCTAGTGTGTCCAAGGTGAAGAATGCACAGCTTTGGCCATCTCTGGCGTTGTCAAGTACTCCACCCTCCATCTCGTCGTCTCAATGGCCAACCTGAGTTTATGGACAAGGCTATAGTTTTTTATTTAATTTTGCATAATTTTATTGTGTAATTCCATTAGGAGTATGGTGTGTGTTTACATTATTAGATGCCTAGTAGTCATGCTTAATTGATTTATATGTAATGTAAATGTTGAACTCTTTTCAATTATGAGATTCAAATAGTAATAATATGTACATGTGATAGTTTTTTATTCAATTTGAAAATTAAATTCTCTGTTTTTTTTTGGAAAAAGTGATTTGAACTTGATATTGATCAGAAATAAAATTCAAAATGATATGAAAATTTTCAAATTAAACCTGGCTCGATCTACGGATTAATCCAAATTAATATAATCTTAATTCAATCCAATTAATTCGATTTAAATTATTTTTAAAACTTATTTAAGAATTAAAATAAAATTTTATTTAGAAAAATCAAAATGACTAACTTGACCTATAATTTGGAAAAGATTAAAAAATTATTTAATTTTCTTTCTATATTTTGGTTGATGACCCGCGATTCAAAATAATCCAATTTTAATTTGTTGAAAAAAGTAACTCAAAATTAATCCGACTCATCTATTACTAATAGAATATGGTATTCATAGCATGTATTAAAGCGTATTTTTTAATATAAATAGATATAGATAAGTAAAATTTTGTAAAGTGATCATATGATTCTTGCCTGCATGGGATTTCTGCTGTTTTGGAAAAGAAGTAAAGTGAAAAAGAGGTAGTCTGGTATTCTTCTGGCTTTCTGATCTTGATCATTTCTTGGAATAATCAATGGTGTTTCTCCAATTGTTCCTTTTATTTTGTTTAATTTTAAAAGAGATGTTTGCTTAGACTGGTATCTGCGAACTTGTCTTCTTGTTTACTAATTCTAATAGAATATGCATATATATTAACTGTGGAGGCAATTCTACAGTGGAGTGCTACTAATTATACAAGAACGTGAGCTTTGTGACTTCCTAGTATTGAAATTGTGTAGTGGAATTGTGCGTGATCTCTTATATTAGCTTTGCATTACCAACACTACATAGCGCTGGAAGGGGACGCCGATTCAGGAATTCTGAGATAAGATAAGGCCATGATGGAATAGAGGCATGAATCATAACAGACGGACACACACACATGCACCATATATATGAATCATTATAACCTGTGGAAAGCATGGGATATGTGCGTGTAGTGGAAAAGGACACCAAGTTCGTTGGGGACACTCCCTTTCTTTTTCTTTTTCTTATGTCTTCAAGAATTATTGCACCCATGAATGTGGGTATGGTTTGTTGTTGTTGTTGTTGTTTCTTTTTGGAAGGTTTATGAGATTGTGGGAGATATTATTTGGTAGTGAACTATACAAAGGCACTCTTATAAATGACGAAAAATCTATCTTAAGGAAAATGAGCCGTTTTTATTAGATAGTTTTTTTTTTTTTTAAAAAAACCTTTATCTGAAAATTGATATAAATTTATTTGAAAAATAATTTGAGGCATACTTGGTTGAGGGAATCTGTGTTTATCATGTCAGGAGGGAGGCAAACCAAGTTGCTCACTGTATTGCTAAAGGAGCTTTGGGTTGTAAGCATGCAGGCTGTATGGGTTGGAAGGGTTCCCATTTATGCTTTTCGAGCTCTTGTTAAGGATGTAATGAGTTATTTCCCACGTTAATGAAATCCTATTTTTCGTTTCAAAAAGAAAAAAAAACTTAAACAGAAATGACAATTAGCAGAGAGAATGGTTATGAGATAATGGGATTCCTACAACTGTTACATAAAAATCCTATATGATTTTCACTATTGAGAATCTCTCCTAATTTCACTATTCTCATGGTCATCGTGATTTCAAAATCTTTGGCGGTTACTCATCGTTATATTTTAACAAATCACCCGGTCTTACGGATGTATCTCTAGCTCGAACAATAATTGCTTGGTTTGCAAATCAGTCAATATCCAGCACGGCTCAGTCGATTATCATTCATCTTCCAATTTGTATCCAAACCCTCCCCAAAAAAAAAAAGAGTATCCAGACCTCCCAATTAAGTTCCACAACTAGAATAATTATGAACAGATAGTGATAAGCCAGCCAATGAATCTTTTTTTGAGCAAATCTCTAAATGACATATCAAGAGTCACTTAGTTTGGCACCAAGCAAACAACGGCTAATCTAAATTAAGATGATACAAATCTTACAGTGGTGGTCAAGCTCCCAAGGAGGATCATGCTATTGGTTCCATATTCACATACAAGAAATTTGATAGGTATAATTTGGGTTGCCAATACGTGGGTGACATTTTCTTCCTTTGCTGTGCAAATATGTCCCACCCATAAAAAGACCAAATGATGGCAGTAAGCTACAGTTTTAGTTGGAAGGTTCACTTCAGGGTGGGGGGGGGGGGGGGGGGGGGGGGGGGGGGGGGGGGGGGGGGGGGGGGGGGGGGGGGGGGGGGGGGGGGGGGGGGGGGGGGGGGGGGGGGGGGGGGGGGGGGGGG
>CATIWR010501891.1:0-27681 GCA_949677035.1 Omphalea diandra | reverse complement strand
ATATTTGACACACACCGTCACAAAAACAAAACCAGACACAACACACTGACCCCATAATACCACATATCCATATCTCTATATATATATATATATATATATATATATATATATATATATATATATATATATATATCAAACCATTAATCAAATAATTAGTTAAAAAATAAAATATTAAGAAATTATATAAATAACAAAGTCATTTTAAAAATTCTTAAAAATAACATAATTATCAATAGCTTTCCAAAATCTCGAAATAATCATATTATATATATATAAATATATATATATATATATATATATATATATATAATAATGATCTCATTGGATAAATATTAATTTATAAAACCTTATCCTTTTTAGTATTCACAATTTTGTTTATATCCAAATATAATAATTTAAATACTCAATGAATTGTAAAATTGATAAAAATACATTAACAAAGTCACATATACACTCAACTACGTAATATGCCAATCCTTAGCAACAATGGATGCAAAGACATCACACCTTGCAACCCAAAGCGCGAATCCTATTCATACCCACAAACCCAATAGCTCAATGGGCGACCTAGCAGACTCCCCAAAGACAAGTGCATACTAAGCGTTGTTCCAAAGACTATATAATATCTATATTTTTGTAACACTCAACATCAAAGGTGTGATTGCAAAAATAACATAACTGAGTGCATAGCCTTTTATCTAGTTGTAATATTGCTCATCTCATATAGTAAAATTCAAATTAACTTTCTAACTAAAAGTTATAATAGAACATCTTTCATTTAATAAATCCAAAATATCTATTTCCTTTTCAATTTCAATATAACATAATTTCATTTCAAATTTTCACATTTAAAGAATTATTATAAAAGAAAGCAAATTCTAAAATCATACATAAAAATAATAAAAATCCAATTCTACAATATTGTGAATATATCCAATCACTATAATTTAAAATTAAAATAATCATTTTATAAACAGTTTTAGAAGATAATCATTTAAATAAAATCCATCTAAAACATAATTATTCTCACTCACCAAAATTTAATATTAAAATAATTAAATAAAATCTAATCCATAAATCCAAATTCAGCTCAACATGTACATACATTAAGGAAAATATCATATTATAAGTTTAGCCACTCATCTAGAATGGAGGATAAGATCTAATTTCTTTTATCTGATTTCTAATTTCATTCCAAACAAATTCTCTAGCTCTTCATCTTTTAATTATAGATAAAAAAAATTTAGAAATCACTTTCATGTACTTTCTTATAATATTTATATAATTCTAATATCATTTTTAATAATTCTATTCATTTCTCCTTCTATTTAAATTAATTAATCCTTTAAAAAATTCAGCAAAATCTAATTTGTAAATTAACTTATTTCCCATAAAAAAAACAAGTCTAACTCTTGCAAGAAACCACAACACACAATATTCATCCAAAGCCTCTAATCATTCAATATATTCTCCACTTCAATGGTCCATAATTCTATGAATTCAAAATAAATAACTAAAATTCTCAATTCATTATCTTGTGCATAATTCTTATATTAATATTCAATTTTCATTATTAATTCTTATAAATTCTATTAAATAAAGTTACTACTATTAATTTGCCTAACCCTTATAATTAGTCACTTAATTCTATTTAATTTCAATTAATTCTCTAATATTCATCACTTAAGTCCAAAATCCTATTTTGATCACAATATCCTTAAATAACACCATTAATCATTATCAATCTCTTTAAATTTAATTAAATCCTCCAGTTTGATAAACTTTCTCAAATCAAAATAAATTTCAAACCAACTTAATTACCCTCATAATTATTTTATTAATTCCATATATGCCTTAACAATTCCATAATCCTTAATAATTGTATTAATTTCAATTAATTTATCTAATTTCAATGAACTACCTTAATTCTTATATGTAAGACCACAATCACCATTAAACCTCAATTAATAATAAATCATCCTTCAATTATCTCCATAAAATATCTCAATATTTATATAATCTCATTTTATAATTTAATTCTCTAAGCCTTAAACTTCTTAAGACTGTTGGCCTAGGGCACCAAGATGGAGAGTTGAATTGGTGTTTAATTAAAAATTTTAAAAGGAAAATTAATGTGTTTAGGAAGTGAATAAAGAGATGAAAAGAATCAACACAAAGGTTCATAGTGATTCGGGTGTTAATGAACCCTACTTCCACTCTCCAATTATACACAATTGGGTATTTCACTCAACTAAACTGGTGTTTCCAAGCTCACACCAAACTTATACAACTTGTGTTTATGGCTCACACAAAAACCCTTACAACTTGTATTTTCTAGGCTCACACAAAAATCTCTCATAAGTGTTTTCAGGTTCACACTTCAACCTCTTACAAAAGTTTTAGAATCAAGGCTAACTCTTAACCTGCTTACAATGGTATTTATTGCTCACACCAAACAATCAATAACACATTAAAAAAGAGTAAAAGAATGAGTAGCAAATTGGCAAGAGTTTGGCTATAATTAATTTAATTCTCTTGTATTTACATAAGTTTAGTGGAGTATTTATAACTCACATCCACCAAAGAGACGTTACTCTAAAACTATCCTCAAATCTCCCAGTTGTGCTAGACAGAATTTGCATTAAATGCTTGTCAGGCAAAAGTCATGATCGCTAATGTCATTTCGCGGTCACAAATTTTTAATCTGCACTGAGAAGCCAAAAATTGCTATAGAGAACCTCATTTTGTGTCTAACGACTAGTCCATATGTCCTTCATCCATTGGTTGTCTAATAAAAATAGTCATTATATTCTACTTGGTACTTAAAAGTCACAGTCACGAGTTGTCTTTGCTTTAGGCACGATTGAGACCGCAAACTCCTCTATTTAGAGAGGAATTTTCAACTTCTTGAGTCGCGATTGCGATAAAATATTCACCCCTATAATTTTTGATTCCTTTGGACACGTGACATGTTGTGGTTATGGCTTTGATTTCCTACTTTGCCACTATGAAATTTGCAGTCGCGACCTTAGATGCGAATGCCACCACGAATTCCTTTATGACTCAACCTTATTGCTTTTGGCTAAGTCGTGATTGCAAATTGACCTACGAATTTCTCTGGCCTAGCTCCATCCATCCTTATACCTGATTTGAAGTCGCGATTTAGGGGATACATACCACGAATTTGGATGACCTTCATAAGGTTGGTGATTTTGACTTTCATCCAACTTCCAATTGAAAAACTATCTTATAAATTACAAAACAAAACTCAATGAAAACATTAGAACTAATCAATCTCTATTATCAAGATCAAAAGAGGTTCATGACTTAGGTTTAACCAACCTAATCTAAAAATCTCCCCCTTTTTTATTTTGACAACTTAAATTGATTTGAAGGAAAATCAAATACATGAGTTGTGAAGTTGGGATGGTTAATGATGAAATGATCAATAAATACTTAAGGAAATTCTAGCCAATGATCAAAGAAAAATTCTAAGTACTCTAAGTTTGAAAAAAAAACTCCCCCTCAACTTATGATTTTTTACATTACGTATTTTCTCTCCATATTTCACTTTCCCTCTTTTGCAAGATAAAAAAGAATGTAAATATGGAAAAGTAGATGAAATGCATAAAGGTGAGAGAAAGTAATCATAAGGAGTAAATAACAATAACTCACATAATCATAAGAAGTACAATCATATAACATAAAGAATTACAATCACATAGAATATAAGACAAAGAATTGCAAATCAAACACTTTTATTTATTTATAAACAGTGGGGTCAATGGTGATTACATCAAGAAATTTAAAAACACAACAGAGAAAGAAAAAACAAAAATCCTAAAGACAATCTAAAAGATAGGAGAACTATCATCATCTCCAAAATCATCTTTTCTCCATCATCTTCATCTCCATCATCTTCATCACCCACCTCAATCTCTTGCTCATCCTCCTCTTCCGGTGTGTCCTCCCAATCCTTAAAATTTGGAAGATGGTAAGGAGGAGCACCAACTTTTTCTTGTAAATCCACCAAGTCACTATGTAGGTGGCAAAGGAGGAGAAATATTCGCTTGAGTATCCTTATCACCTTGTCCAATCGGTTGATGGTGGCAAGAGATTTTGGACTTGGGTTTTGGTTGAGGAGGTGGGACTTATTGTTCTCCTTCTTTAATGACAAGCCTTTTTCTTTTGGACGCTTGGGATGTTTCCAACCTTTTTGCTCCAAAAGACCCAGAGTATAAGCATAAACATCAGGGTGAATAGCTTTGGCATTGATGAGGTAAGTGGGGTTCATAAAGTTTTGAAAGGGAAAAAGCTTCTTAGTGAAGAATTTTTCATTTTCCTCATTAAGAGCACCAACATACCTGCATATGGCAGTTACATGAGAAGGGAGAAGAAACTGACTCTTTGGTTTGGTGCTCATATGAATCAGTTGATCCACAAGATAATGACCAATTTGTATAGGCTTGTTTTTGACAAGGCAAAAAAGGAAAGCAAGATCCTTTTAGGACACTTTTTCGTTACCATCCCTTCTTGCATTAACAGAGAAGGTGATGATACAATGAAGAAGCCAAAAAGGTAGGGTTTGGATTTATTGGGCTAAAGAAGTTTTGGGGTCATGTTTGGTCTTGATGGAAATCTCAGACCAAAACTCAGAATATAAAACATCAAGAGCAGAAATGATGAACAGGTTGTCATTTCTGACTTGCAAGTTGAAATGATTGGATAATTGTTCAAAAGTGACGAAAAATGGGTCTCCAAAAGCATGAAATACTAACCCGTATTGGCCAGTACAAGATTTGACTCTTCAACTTAAAGTCACAGTACACATGAACTCTCGCATGATTTCTTCATATTCGGGCTCATCACAAAATATGAATTCATTCCACCCCAGGTTAGAAAGAAATTTGTGGATTTCATCTTTGATTCCTAGTGATTCAAGGAGAAAAGTAGAAGGGATTTTGTTTGAAAGGATGATCTTGGAGGAATTTGCCTTATAGCGATCATTCTCTTTTTTCGTAATCCTTTTCATTTGGTATAGAGCCGGGGGTCTAGAAGGTTATGCTACTGTCTTTTGCTTCTGTACTCTTAAAGCTTTCTTAGGGGCCATTTGTGAGTTGAAGGAAGACTGAAGATTTGAGAGTAAGGAAGAGATGGAGATATCATAGTAAGAGTGATGAAATTCACTGTTTGGAGGGTTTATATAGGCTAAAAAGGGTGTGAAAATGACTAGAAATAGTCAAAAATGAATTCAATAAAGGAGTGCAATGGTTAGCAATAAATCATTTAAATGTGTGGCAGTTACCTAAATTCATGACTGCGATCTTAAAGTCGCGATCGCTAATTCTAAAAAATGTGAGTAACGAATAAAAAAATCCTCTGAAAATGGTGCGTTCAATGGTTAAGAGTTTTGAAATTTGAACAAATTTATGGTGGGGATTGAAAGTCGAGACCGCAAATTGGTGGTTATCAGCTGAAGGATGTGTACCTATAATTCATGACTATGAATCACTTAATAACGATTGTGAATTACTAAGAAAAAGGATACCTATGAAATTTTAAGACTTGACATCTAAAACTATGATCCACGTTGATATTTTGATGCTTAATTCATGCAAGTTGGCATTAAAAACCATAATCGGACACAAAATTAGGACATCTAAAAGAAAAAAACATCACATATATCACACAAGGCAATCATTCAGTCATGGAATAATGCAACATGTAGAGTAACCTAATTTTTCACTAGAGGGAGCTTTCATCAAGCATTCCTAACTATCTCTTAATGAAGTTCATCCTTTCTTCATTGAGAGGTTTAGAGAAAATGTCTACAAGTTGACTATTTGTGTCTATAAACTCTAACATGACATTACCATTTTGGACTTGATCTATAAGAAAATGATGCCTAATGTCTATATGTTTGCTCCTAAAATGTTGGATGGGATTCTTTGAAAGATTAATTGCACTTGTGTTATCACATTTGATGGGAATGTGATCAACAACTTTGCCATAATTCTTTAATTATTGTTTCATCCAAAGGACTTGGGTGCAATAATAACCCGTAATAACATACTCAACTTCGGTGGTGGATAAGGCAACCAAAACTTGCTTTTTACTAAATCAAGAAACTAAACTCTCTCCTATACATTGACAAGTTCCAGAAGTGCTTTTTCTATCTAAAAGACTACCTGCATAATTTGCATCTGAGTAACCTATGAGACTAAATGAAGAATCTTTAGGATACCACAACCCTAAATCCAATTTGTCATGCAAATATTTGAAAATTTTTTTGATAGCATTCAAATGTGATTCTTTGGGACAAGACTGAAATCTAGTACACATGCATACACTAAACATTATTTCAGGTTTAGAGGTGATAAGATAAAGTAGAGAACCAATCATGTCTTGATATCTCTTCTCATCAATCGTCTTACCCGATTCGTCCTTGTCTAATTTGATGTTAGCACTCATTGGTGTTTTTGCTAATTTACAACCATCCATGCCAATGTCCTCTGTATATTTGGCTTGGTTGACGAAGATCCCTTCTTTGGTTTGCTTGATTTATAGGCCAAGGAAAAACTTGAGCTCTCTAATCATGCTCATCTTGAATTCCCTAGTCATACACTTAACAAACTCCTCACATAGAGATTCATTAGTAGCACCAAAAATGATATCAACATAAATTTGTTCTATTAGCATATCATGATTATGCCTTTTTACAAACAATATTGTGTGAACCTTCCCTTTTTCAAAATCATTTTTTAAAAGAAAAGAACTAAGCTTTTCATACCAAGCTCTTAGAGCTTGTTTCAAACCATATAAGGCTTTATTCAATTTAAAAACATAATTTGGAAAACTATGAGATTCAAAACTAGGAGGTTGTTCAATATAAACTTCCTCCTTAATGACACCATTTAGAAAAGCACTCTCGACATCCGTTTGAAAAAGTTTAAAATTCATATGACATGTATAAGCCAAAAGAATCTTAATGGCCTCTAACCTTGCTAATGGGGCATAAGTTTCATCATAGTCTATGCCTTCCTCTTGGTTGTAACCTTTTGCAACCAATATAGCCTTATTCCTAGTGATGAACCCTTGCTCATCTAACTTGTTCCTAAACACCCATTTGCAACCTACAATTGTGTGTTCCTTAGGTCTAGGAATAAGTTCCCACACATAGTTTCTCTCAAATTGGTTGAGTTCCCCTTGCATAGCAATCGCCCAACTCTCATCATCAAAAGCCTCATCAATAGATTTCGCGTTCAAATTGAGAAAATTAAGAAACAAAGGCAAGATTATTATCTAAAAAGTTAAGTTGAGATTTAGTACTTACACCTTTTGAGGTATCACCAATAATTAAGTCATTGGGGTGATCCTTAGAGAATCTCTAATCTTTGGGTAGATCTTGACTTGGCAATTCTTTTTGTTGATGTTATGGTGATGATTTGTCCTCATCATTATCCTTGTCTTGCTCTCTTATAGTGTGCTCCAATTCCAATTTCTCAAAAACACCTATAAGATTATCAATAAAAGAACCTTTTCTAAGATTAAGCTTACTATATTCATCAAATACAACATGTATAGACTCTTTAACAACTATTAAACTCTTATTAAAGACCCTAAAGGCCTTGCTAGTGTTGGAATAACCTAAGAATACCCTTATTAGTTTTTTAGTCAAATTTCCTAAGATTATGCTTAATATTTAATATTTAGCAATTGCATCCAAATACTATTAGGTATGATATCTTAGACTTTCTACCATTCTATAGTTTATAAGAAGTCTTATTAAGAATGAGTCTTTTGAAAACTCAATTTGTAATATAACACGAAGTATTGATAGCTTCGGCCTAAAAGTAAATTGGCAAAAAATACTCATTGAGCATAATTCTAACCATCTCTACTAGTGTTCTATTTTTTTCTCTCTATAACACCATTTTATTATGGTGTTCTAGGAGTTGAAAAGTTGTGAAAAATCTCATTCTCTTGGCAGTAAGATTCAAAAGACTCATTTTGAAATTCCTTTCCATAGTCACTTCTTATTGAAGAAATGAAGTAACTTTTTTCATTTTAAATTCTTTTTACAAAACTTTTAAAAGCATTAAAAGTATAATACTTATGAGCTAGAAAGGACACCCAAGTAAATGTAAAGTAATCATCAACTAGGACTAATGTATAATATTCTCCACCTAAACTAGCATTGCTAGTAGGTGCTATCAAATCCATATGAATTAATTGAAGAGGTCTAGAAGTACTTACAATATTTTTTGCTTTAAAGGAAGATTGATGTTGCATCCCCATTCAGCAAGGACCACAAGTCTTATCTTTAGAGAACCTTAGCTTGGAAAGACCTTCCACTAGCTTTCATTTTGATAAGCTTTGTAAGAGCTCTATGCTAGCATGTCCAAGTCTTCTATGCCATAGCCAAGCTTCATTACTAAGAGACACAAGACATTTGAAAGATTGGTTAACCAAATTGTCTAAGTCAATTAGATAGGTATTGCCTTTCCTTTCACCCTTGAAAACTACCATTTTTTCCAGCAAAGTGGTAACTCAACATTCTCTAGGGTCAAAGGTGACTTTATACTTTTATCACATAAATGACTTACACTAACCAAATTATGTTGCAAGCCATCAATAAGTAAAACATCATTAATTAAAGAGCAACCATTTTTACCAATGGTCCCAATGCCAATTACCTTACCATTGGCATTGTTACCAAATGTGACATTGCCACCTTTCTTCTCCTTTAAGGTCATGAATAGCTTCCTATTGCCCACATGTGCTTTGAGCATCCACTATCCATATTATTGGACTAGGTTACTTAAACCTAAGTCATAATCCTCTTTTGATCTTGACAATAGAGATAGATTAGTTTCAATGTTTTCATTAAGTGTTGTTTTGTAGTTTATAAGATAGTTTTTTAATTGAAAGTTAGATGGAAATCAAAATCCCCAACCTTGTGAAGGTCATCCAAATTTGTAGCTTGTATCTCATAAATCGCGATCACAAATCAGCTATAAGAATAGATATAGCTAGGCCAGAAGAATTTGCGAGCAAATTCACAATCGCGACTTAGTCGAAGGAAATGAGCTTGAGTCACAGAGGAATCCGCGGTGGCTATCATGTCTTATGTCGCGACCAAAAATTTCATTATGACAAATAAGGAACCAAAGCCATAGCCACTACAAGTCAAGTGTCCAAGATAACTGTTGGACGTCAAAAATCATGAGGGCGAATTGTTGATCGCGATTACAACTTAAGAAGTTGTAATTTCCTCACCAAACAGAGGAATTCAAGGTCTCAGTCGCACCTAAGGCAAAGACAACTTGTGATCACAACTTTTAAGTAGTAGGTAGAACACAATGACTATTTTTTCTTAGACAACCAATGGATGAAAGATGTGTGGACTAGCCATTAGACACATAATGGGGCTCTCTGCCGTGATTTTTGGCTCCTCAGTGCAAATTGGAAATTTGCGATCGCAAACTACTAGTAGCAACCACAACTTATGCCTGACAAGCATTTAATGCAAAATCTGTCTAACACGACTTAGAGATTTGGGGATAGTTTTAGAGTAACGTCTCTTTGGTGGATGAGGGCTATAAATACTCCACCAGACAAATGTAAATGCAAGAGAATTCAATTGATTGTAACCAAACTCTTACAAAATTGCTACTCATTCTTTTACACTTCTTTAATGTGTCATTGATTGTTTGGTGTGAGCAATAAACACCTTTATAAGTAGGTTCAGAGTTTGCTTAGGTTCTAAAACTCTTGTAAGAGGTTGAAGTGTGAGCCTAAAAACACTTGTGAGAGGTTTTTTTGTGTGAGCCTAGAAAACACAATTTGTAAGGGTTTTTATGTGAGTCATAAACACAAGGTGTATAAGTTTGGTGAAAGCTTGGAAACACTAATTTAGTTGAGTGAAATACCTAATTGTATAGAATTGTGGAGTGGATGTATGGTTCGTTAACATTCAAACCACTATAAACCTTTGTGTTGATTCTTTTCATCCCTTTCTTCACTTCTAAAACTCATTAACCTTCCATTTTAATTTTTAATTAAACACTAATGCAACCTCTCTTCTTAGTGCCCTAGGCCAACAAGTGGTATCAAAGCCAAGTCTCACTAAAAAGCTTAATTGTGTGAGCAAAGATCATGGCATAAGAAGGAATCCATACTCAACTCAAGCCATATTTTGATAGAGCACACTATACTTATTGGAAGTATAGGATGGAAATCTATCTAAATATGGATGTAGTAGATCTATGGGATATTATTGTAAAGGAGTGGAAGCCACCCACAAAAGTAGTGGATGAAAGTGAAGAGCTAATTCCTAGAGAGGAGTGGGTTGAAGCACATAGAAGATCCAATGGTATAAATAAAAGAGCCATGAAAATCCTTTTAAACTCTCTTTTAAGAGAAGAAATTGGAAGGGTCCGACATTGCCTTATTGCTCATGGTATTTGGAAAGCTTTGGAGAACTATCATAAGGGCACCACCGTGGTGAAATCCAACAAACTCCAAATGTATGTGATGGAGTGAGAGCTATTCATGATGAAGGAGGAAGAAAGCATAACAGATATGAGAAATCAGCTTATAACTATTTTCACCAACATGAAGAAGTTTGAGAGGGTTCTCACCAATCATAAGGTAAATTCTAAAATTCTAAAAACTTTACCTCTTGAAAAATTTGGTGCTAGAGTGTGTAGTATCCAAGAATCCAACTTAGAGATAAGGAAGGTACCCATGGATGTCTTAAATGACAAACTCTTAACTCATGAGTTGGACTTAAAGAAGGATGAAGAAATAAAGAGAATGAGAGGTCAAGGAAAAAAAATTAAAAAAAAAAACAAGAAAAGAAAACCTTGGCACTCAAATCCTCATCTAAGGAGAAGGAAGTGGAGGTAGCCTTAAGTGAAGAGGAGAGTAACAAGGAGGAGGAGGAACTTGCAATGCTTTTTATAATAATTAAGGAGCTTATTAGAAGAAGAAAAGAAAGAAGGAACTTTAAAAATGAAACTCTAATTCCCAAAGAGAGATCAAATGATGTCACTTGCTATGAATGTGGCAAGTAAAACCATATCAAATATGATTACCCTAAGTTAAAGAAGAAGAAAAAAGGGTACAAAGAAAAAAAAAAGAGCTTCAAAGCCACTTAGGATGATAGCTCAAGCAAAGAAGATGAAGAGGAAAAGGTTACAAACCTTTGCTTTATGGCTCGAGAGGATTCACCTAATGAGGTAGGCTCTCCACCTTACTCTTATTTTGAATTATATGAATTAGATGATGAGGATGATGAGCTTTTAGAAGCTCTCACCATGAAATGTGACAAATATAAGTCACAAATGAAAACTTACAAGAAGAAGTGCACTAAATTAGAGGACAAATTCAAATCTCTAAATAGTCTTATAAGTGAATTAAGGGCTTCAAATGAAGAACTCAAAAAGTCTATAGAGAATCTTTCCAAGTCATCTTCATCTCTAATTTCATTAAGAAAAGAGATTGACTCTTTGAAAGGAGAAGTCATTGAGCTTAGAAACTCTATTTCTAATTTCCATAAGGGTAAAAAAGCTTTGGATACACTCATATTATCACAAAGACCGTCCTTAATTAGGTGTGGTCTAGGCTTCAATGGAACCTCTTCTTCTACACCTTCATATATAACTTTCATCAAGGCCTCAACACCTCAAACTTCAAGTATTGAGGTTGTTAGAAAGAAAAGTGCCCAAGGCACTAAACCACCATTGCCTAAGGGCAAAGGGAAGGGGCAACAAGGCCCCAAACCTATTTCTAAGAAGGCTAACCATATACATATACAATAAAAGGCATGTTAATTCTAACATACACAGAAAATTCATACCTACTCTCATTCATACATGTTCATGCCCTCACACACATCATATTGGTATGAGAAAACCCCCTCACTCATACCAAGGCAATGCATAGGAGAAACACATATAAGTCTAAACTCCAATGTCATTATTGCATAAGGTATGGACACATCAATGTTTATTGTTTCATAAGGAAAGCTCACCTCAAGTTGGAGGATCCTTTAAAACCTAAGCCCCTAGGGCTCAAGTATACTTGGGTGCAAAAGCAAAGATGATTTATTTGTGTTGTATAGGGGTGTTTGACAGCCACCAATGAAGCAAATGATTAGCATATGGATAGTGGATACTCAAAGCACATGATGGACAATAAAAAGCTATTCATAGCCATAAAGGAAAAAGAAGATGGCAATGTCACATTCGATAATAATGCTAAGTAAGGTAATTAGCATTAGGCCCATTGGTAAGAATGGTTGTTCTTTAATTAATGATGTTTCACTTGTTGATGGCTTGCAACATAATTTGCTTAGTGTAAGTCAATTATGTGACAAAGGTAATAAAGTCACCTTTGACCCTAGAGAATGTCGAGTTACCACTTTAGTGGATAAAAAGGTAGTTTTCAAGGGTGCAAGGAAAGGCAATAACTATATAATTGACTTAGACAATTAAGGTAACCAATCTTTTAAATGTCTTGTGTCTCTTAATAATTAAGCTTGGCTATGACAAAGAAGACTTGGACATGCTAGCATGGAGCTCTTACAAAGCTTATTAAAAGGAAAGCTAGTGGAAGGTCTTACAAAGCCAAAGTTTTCTAGAGACAAGACAAGTGGTCCTTGCCAAATGGGAAAACAACATCAATCTTCCTTTAAAGCAAAGAATGTTATAAGTACATCTAGACCTCTTTAATTAATTCATATGGACTTGAAAGAACCTACTAGGAGTGCTAGTTTAGGTAAGCATTATGCACTAGTCCTAGTTGATGATTAATCTAGGTTTACTTGGGTGTCCTTTCTAGCTCATAAGTATGATACTTTTGATGATTTTAAAAGTTTTGCAAAAAGAATTTAAAATGAAAAGGGTTACTTCATTTCTTCAATAAGAAGTGACCATGGAAAGGAATTTCAAAATTAGTTTTTGAATCTTATTGCCAAGAGAATGGGATTTTTCATAACCTTTCAACTCCTAGAACACCACAACAAAATCGTGTTGTAGAGAGGAAACATAGAACACTAATAGAGATGGCTATAACTATGCTCAATGAGTATTCTTTTCCAAATTACTTTTGGGCTGAAGCTATCAATACTTCATGTTATATTGCAAATCGAGTTTTCAAAAGACCCATTCTTAATAAAACTTCTTATGAGTTATGGAATGGTAGAAAGCCTAAGATATCATACCTAAGAGTATTTGGATACAAGTGTTATATATTGAATACCAAGGATAATCTTAAGGGAAATTTGACTCAAAAACTAATAAGGACATATTCTTAGATTATTCCACTACTAGTAAGGCCTATAGGGTCTTTAATGAGAGTTCAATGGTTGTTGAAGAGTTTATACATGTTGTATTTGATGAATTTATTACGCTTGATCTTGGAAAAGGTTTTTTTGTTGATAATCTTATATGTGAGTTTGAGAAATTGGAATTGGAGCACATTGCAAGAGAAGAAGACAAGGATAATGATGGGGGCAAATTATCAAGAGTAGATAATGAACCACAACATCAACAAGAAGAATTGCCAAGTCAAGATCTACTCAAGGATTAAAGATTTTCCAAGCATCACTCTAAAGATTTAATCATTGCTGATACTTCAAAGAGTGTAAGTACTAGATCTCAACTTAACTTTGTAGATAATAATCTTACCTTTATTTCTTAATTTGAGTCAAAATTTATTGATGAGGCTCTTGATGATGAGATTTTGGTGATTGCTATGCAAAAGGAACTCAACCAATTTGAGAGAAACAATGTGTGGCAACTTGTTCCTAGGTTGTGGGAACTTATTCCTAGGCCTAAGGAACACCTAATTATATGTTGCAAATGGGTGTTTAGGAATAAGTTAGATGAGCAAGGGTTCATAACTAGGAATAAGGCTAGATTGATTGCAAAAGTTTATAACCAAGAGGAAGGCATAGACTATGATGAAACCTATGCCCTAGTAGCAAGGTTAGAGGCCATTAGGACTCTTTTAGCTTATACATGTCATATGAATTTTAAACTTTTTCAAAATGGATGTCGATAGTACTTTTCTAAATGGTGTTATTGAGGAGGAAGTTTATGTTGAACAACCTCATAGTTTTGAATCTCATAGCTTTCCAAATTATGTTTTTAAATTAATAAAAATGCAATTATAAAAGTAAATTTCATCAATCACATAAGACAAGGAATTTCAAATAAACATATCTTATTCATTCATAAACAAACTATAGGATCACAAATTTTTCATTTAAAAACAAAAAAAAAAAAGAAAGTACAAGGAATCCCCATACTAGAAAGTTGGTGAGTCATCATCATCTCCAGAAGTTTCTTCTGCCTATTCATTGTTGTCACCTTCTGCTTCATCTTCATCCTCAACTTCTTCATTGCCTTCTTCTTCTTGAGTATCTTTCATCTTGTCCAATTTTCAATTAATGGTGGCAAGAGACAGTTTGGATTTGGGTTTTGGTTGAGGAAAGGGGATTGGCAGGGCTCCTTCTTCAATGATAAGCCTCTTCCTTTTGAAGGCTTGAGAGGATTCCATTTTCTTAGCCCCAAAAGCACCCAGTGTATAGGTATATGTATTCGGGTGTATGGCTTTGGTGTTTATGAGGTAGGTGAGGTCAAGAAAGTTTTGAGAATGAAGGAGTTTCTTGATGAGTAATTTTTCATTTCCCTCGTCAAATGCCCCTATAAAGCGATAGATCACTGTTATGTAAGAAGGCAGAAGGAATTGGCTTTTGGGTTTGGTACTCATATGGATCAATTGATCAATAAAATACCTGCCAGTTTGAATAAGTTTATTTTTGATAAGGCAGAAAAGAAATGTCAAGTCCTTTTGAGATATTTTCTCATTACCATTACCTCTAACATTTACAAAAAAGGTGATGATACAATAGAGTATCCAAAGAGGTAGGGTTTTAATATGTTTGGCCAATGAAGTTCTGGGGTCATGTTTAGTATCAATAGAAATTTCTGACCACAATTCAGAATATATGACATCAAGCGCAGAGATAATAAAATGAATGTTTTCTCTTACTTGAAGATTGAAAAGGGAGGAAAGTTGTTCAAAGGTAATGAAAAATGGATCGCCAAAAGCCCAAAATACTAACTCGTATTACCCTGTTTGAGAATTCACTTTGCAACTCAGTTAAACCATGCACATAAATTCCCTCACAACTTCTTTATAACCAGGTTCATCCCAAAAGAATAACTCATTGCAGCCTAAGTTGGAAAGGAATGCACGAATTTCTACCTTGATGCCCAAAGTCTCCAATAGAAAAGTAGAAGGTATTTTGTTAGGGAGGATGATCTTTGAAGAATTTGCCTTGTAGTGTTTTTTCTCCTACTTTGTGATGCCCTTCATTAGGTGGAGTGCAGGGGGTGCAAATGGTTGAGCCACAACCTTGCCTTTCTCTGCTCTTGAGATTTTTTGGGAGCCATTGCAAAAAATGGAGAGAATTTAAGAATATAGAGAGTTTTGGAAGGATAAGAGTTTTGGAGTAGGATGAAGTGATGAGAATCACTATTTTAGGGGGTTGATATAACCATTGAAGGGGTGTGTAAATGGCTAGAAACGGCTTGAATTAGATTAATAAAGAGTTGAAAATAGTTGGCAGTTAAATCACTTAATGGCTTGGCAGTTACTCAAATTCGCGTTTGCAAATTCTTAGATTGCGACCGTGATTTTTGAAAAATGTGAGTAATGGATAAATTTTCCTTGGAAATATGTGCTACAACGGTCAAAAATTTGAATTCTTAACTAAAATTCATGGTGGACCTTGATTTTCGCGAACGTTATTTGATGTTTGACAGTCAGGTGACTTGGACTTATAATTTGCAATCGTGAATAGAAGATAGCAATCGCGAATTATGAGTTAGCAAGGATAAGAATGAAAAAATAAGTTTTTGGAAAAAACAAAATTATGATGCACTAAGAATATGTCACAAAGAAAACATAAGACATACAATCAACACACATACAAGCAACACATAAGATCAAATTTTTTCTTTAGGGAGCTTCCATTAAGCATTCTTAATTCTCTTTTAATGAAATTCAATCCTTCATCATTAAGAGGTTTAGTGAAAATATCCACAATTTGATGATTTATGTCAATAAACTCTAACACAACATCACCCTTTTGGACATGATCTTCTAGAGTATTGGATGGGATTCTTAGAAAGATTAATAGCATTAGTGTTATCACATTTAATAGGAATGTGATCAATCACTTTGCCAAAATCCTTCAATTGTTATTTCATCCAAAGGACTAGGGTACAACAACATACTCAGCTTCTATAATGGATAAGGAAACCAACACTTGCTTTTTGCTAAACCAAGATACTCAGCATTCTTCTATAAATTGGCAAGTCCCAGAAGTGCCTTTTCTATCTAATAGACTATCCGTATAATCTGCATCCAAGTATCCTAGGAGACTAAAGGATGAATCCTTAGAATACCATAATCCTAAGTGAATTATGTCATGCAAATACTTAAAAATTCTCTTAACAGCATTTAAATGAGACTATTTAGGAGAGGATTAGAACCTTGCACACATACATACACTAAACATGATATCCAGCCTAGAAGCAGTAAGATAAAATAAAGATCTGATCATACCTTGATATCTCTTTTCATCTACCGTCTTACTCGATTCATCTTTATCTAGCTTGATGGTACCACTCATAAAGGTTTTAGCTACTTTGCAACCATCCATGCCAAATGTTTTGAGTATCTCCCTTATATGTTTAGCTTGGTTGAAAAAGATCCCTTCTTTGGGTTACTTGATATGTAGACTGAGAAAGAATTTGAGCTCTTTCATCATGCTCATTTTGAATTCCCTAGTCATACATTTAGCAAAATCCTCACAAAGAGACTCATTAGTAGCACCAAAAATGATATCATCAACATAAATTTGTACAATTAGTGTATCATGCTTGTGCTTTTTAACAAATAGTGTGGTGTCCACCTTTCCTTTTTCAAAATCATTTTTCAAAAGAAATGAACTAAACCTTTCACACCAAGCTCTTGGAGCTTGTTTCAATCCATACAAGGCTTTGTTCAATTTAAAAACATGATTGGGAAAACAATATGACTCAAAATCAAGAGGTTGTTCAACATAGACTTCCTCCTTAATAATTCCATTCAAAATGCACTTTTTACATCCATTTGAAAAAGCTTAAAATTCATATGGCAGGCAAAAGCTAAAAGTATCCTAATGGCCTCTAATCTTGCAACGGGAGCAAAAGTTTCATAATAATTTATGCCTTCCTCTTGGTTGTACCATTTAGCAACCAATCTAGCTTTATTCCTTGTGATAAGACCTTGCTCATCCAACTTGTTCCTAAACACCCATTTGCAACCTATAATAGAGTGTTCTTTAGGCCTAGGGATAAGTTCCCAAACCTTGTTTCTCTCAAATTGGTTGAATTCCTCTTGCATAGCAAACACCCAACTCTCATCATCAAAAGCCTCATTAATTGATTTTGGCTTAAGTTGAGAAACAAAAGCAAGATTATTATTTAAAAGATGAAGTTGTGATCTAGTACTTACACCCTTGGAGGTATCGCCAATGATCAAGTCCTTAGGGTGATATTTGGAAAATCTCTAATATTTGGGTTGATCTTAGCTTGGCTCATCTCTTGGTTGATGTTATGGCTTCTCATCTACTTTTGATGATTCACCTCCTTCTTTATTTTTATCCTCTCTTATTATAGCGTCTTCTAATGCTAGCTTTTCAAAGTCACCTACAAGATCATCAACAAAAACACCTTTCCCAAGATCAAGTTTACTAGATTCATTAAAAACAACATTCATAGACTCTTCAACAACCATTGAACTCTTGTTAAAGACTTTATATGCCTTGCCAAAGGTGGAATACCCTAAAAATATACCTTCATTGGTCTTGGAATCAAATTTTTTAAGAGTATCCTTGGTATTTAATATATAGCACTTGCACCCAAATACTTTTGGTATGATATCTTGGGTTTTCTACCATTCCATAGCTCATAAGATGTTTTATTAAGAATGGGTCATTTAAAAACTCTATTTGCAATAGAACACGAAGAATTAATGGCTTCGACCTAAATGTAATTCGATAAAAATACTCATTAAGCATGGTTCTAGCCATTTTTACTAATGTTCTATTTTTTCTCTCTACAATATCATTTTGTTGTGGTGTTCTAGGAGTTGAAAAGCTATGGAAAACTTCATTCTCCAAACAATAAGTTTCAAAAGACTCATTTTGAAATTCCTTTTTATGGTCACTACTAATAGAAGAAATGAAGTAACCCTTTTCATTTTGAACTCTTTTTGCAAAACTTTTGAAAGCATCAAAAGTATCATTCTTATGAGCTAAAAAAGACACCCAAGTAAACCTAGAGTAATCATCAACTAGGACTAGTGCATAATGCTTTCCACCTAAGCTAACACTCCTAGTGGGTCCTATCAAGTCCATATGAACTAGTTGAGGAGGTTTAGAAGAACTTACAACATTTTTAGCTTTGTGGGAGGCTTGATGTTGCTTCGCCATTTGGCAAGGACCACATGTCTTGTCTTTAGTGAAATTTAGCTTAGAAAGGCCTTCTACTAACTTTCCTTTAGATAAGCTTTGTAAGAGATTCATGCTTACATGTCTAAGCCTTATATGCCATAACCAAGCTTCATTGCTCAAAGACATAAGACACTTAAAAGATTGATTAGCCAAATTGTCTAAGTCAATTAAGTAGATATTGCCTTTCCTTTCACCCTTGAAAATAACCTCATCATCCACTAATGTGGTGACTCGGCATTCTCTAGGAATTAAAGGTTACTTTATTACCTTTGTCACACAATTGACTTACACTCAATAAATTATGTTGTAAGCCACTAACTAATAAAACATTATCAATCAAGGAATAATTATTCTTACTAATGGTTCCAAAGCCAATTACCTTACCCTTGGCATTGTTACCGAATGTGACATTTTCACCTTCTTTTTCCTTCAATGTCATGAATAGCTTTCTATTTCTAGTCATATGCCTAGAGCATCCACTATCCACATGCCAATTGCTTGTTTTATTGGTGGTTGCCACACTTCCCTATACAATAAAAGTGAGTCATCTTTTCTTAGGTACCCAAGCATACTTGGGTACTAGGAGGTTAGGAGTTGAAGGGTCCTCTAATTTGAGGTGAGCCTTTTAATAAAATAATAAATATTAACATGCCCAAATTTCATGCAATAATGATATTGGAGTTTAGACTTGTGAGTCTTTCTCCCATGCACAAACTTAGTATGAGTATGAGGCCTTCTCATACTTTGATTATGTGAGTGCATGTATGTAAATGTGTGATAAGAAGTAGTAGAGAATTATTTATGATTGTGTGTGTGAGCATGCTTTTTGTTATACATGTAAGCATGATTGGCTCTTTGAGTATTGGTTCTTGAGCTTTGGGGAGCCTTCTCTTTGCCCTTAGGCTTAGGAGGCTTAGTGCTAGGAGCACTTTTCTTCCCAATTACCTCAACATTTGAGGGTTGAGGTTTTGATGGTCTAACAAATATAGTATGTGATGATGAGAAGGTTCCATTGAAGCCTAACCATGTCTAATCAATGGTGGTCTTTGAGACACAACCAATATATCCAAGGCTTCATTTCCTTAGTGGAACTTAGAGATTGAGCTTCTAAGCCCAATGACTTCTCCTTTTAGGAAGTCATTCTTTTTTCTTAATGAAGCTAATGATGAAGATGATATGGAAAGAATTTCCATCGATTTCTTGAGCTCATCATTTGATGCTTTCAATTTGCTTACATGATCATTGAGGTATTTATAATCATCCTCTAATTTTAGGCATTTTTTCTTGTAAGACTTCATTTGTGACTTGTATTTGTCACATCTCATAGTAAGAGCCATTAGAAGCTCTTCATCTATCTCATCAAATCATCTAAATCTGAATAAGAGTGGGATGAAGTACTTGCCTCATTTGGAGAGTCTTCTTGTGCCACGAAGCAAATGTTGCAGTTTCTCCTTCTTCTTCACCTTTACTTGAGCTATCATCCCAAGTGGCTAAGAAACTCTTTTTCTTCTCTTTGTCCCATCTCTTCTTCTTCTTTATCTTAGGACAATCGTATTTAATGTGGCCTTGCTTGCCACACTCATAGCAAGTGACTTCATTAGATCTCTCTCTAGGATTAAGAGTTGTCTTTTTGAAGCTTCTTCTCTCTTTACTTCTTCTAATTAACTTCTTAGTCCTTTTTGAGAGCATTGTTATCTCTTTTTCTTCTTTATCACTCTTTTCGTCACTAGAGGTTGTTTTTATCTCCTTCTCCTTGGTTAAGGATTTAAGTGTCTAGGTTCTTCTTTCTTTTTCTGATTTTTCTCTTTGGCCCCTTAGTTTCTTCATTTGCTCATCCTTTTGTAAGGCCAACTCATGAGTTAAGAGTTTACCTATCAACACAACCATAAGAACCTTTTCAATATCTGAGTTGGACTTTTGAATGCTGCACACTCATGCACCAAACTTATCTAATGGAAGAGTTTTAAGGATTTTTATGTTTACCTTATAGTTGGTGAGAGTCTTTTCAAATTTCTTCATGTTAGTGATGATGGATACGAGTCTATTCATCATTTTATTGATACTTTCATGGTCTTTCATCATGAAGAGCTCTCATTTTGTCACATACATGTGCCCTCATGATAGTTTTCAAGAGTCTTCCAAATGGCACGAGCTGTTTGACAATGTTGCACTCTTCTAATCTCTTCCCTAGAGAGAGAGCTTAAAAGATTGGTCATTGCTCTCTTGTTTTTGCCATTTCACCTCCTATGAGCTTCAACCCAATCTTCCCTTGGAATGAGTTCTTCAATTCCATCCACTACTTTAGAGGATGGCTTCCATTCTTTGACAACTATATCCCAAAGTCCACTACATCTGTATAAAGATAAATCTCCATCCTATACTTCTAATCAGAAGTCGGATCCATCAAAGTAGGGCTTGAGGTGTGAGTGGATTCCCTCTTTTGTTAAGAACTTTGCTCACCCAATTAACGCTTATTTGTGAGACTTAGCTCTGATACCACTTATTGGCTCTAGGCATCAAGAAGGGGGGGTTGAATTGGTATTTAAAAAAATTAAAGTAAGGGATAAAGAAAGAGTAGAAAAGAGACACAAAGATTTATAGTAGTTCATGTATAAATCAACCCTACGTCTACTCCCCAATTCTCCGTAATTGGGTGTTTCACTCACTCACAATAGTGTTTCCAAGCTCACACCTAACTTTTACAATTTGTGTTTTCAAGGCTCACACATCAACCTTTCTTACAAGTGTTTTTATAAGGCTAACACTAAAACCTCTCTCAAGTGTTTTCACAGACTCACACTAAAACCTTTCTCAAGTGTTTTTAATGGCTCACACTAAAACCTATTACAATTGGTGTTTAATGATCACACCAAACAATCACTTAAAGCATAAAGAAGAATACAAAAAATGAGTAGCAAATTTGCAAGTGTTTTGTTACAATTTAATGAATTTTTTTCATTTACATCTATTTGGTGGAGTATTTATAGCTTATACTCATTAAAGAGACGTTACACTATGAAACTCATTAAATCTCCAAGTCATGCTAGACAAATTCTGCATTAATTACATGACAGGTGGGAGTCGCGGTCGCTATTGTATATTCGCAGTCGCGACATTCCAATTTCCATATGAGAGCTAAAAATCACTACGAAATACTCAGTTTGTGTCTAATGGCTAGTCCACATGTTAGCTCCTCATTAGTCCATCAGGAAAATATAGTTGTTGCTTTCTAACTGCTTACAAACTTCATAGTCGCAATCATTCCTTATACATGGCGCGACTTAGGACACGAATTCTTCTGTTTGAAGGAGTATTTTCATCTTCATAAATCGCGGTCGCTACCCATAATGTCGCCCTCGCAAATTTTATTCTTCGACGGATATTTGGGACACTTGGCACATTTTGGTTATAGACTTAGTTCCTTCTTTAGTCACTATAAAATTAGCGGTCGCGATATAGACTACGAATTCATCTGGCCTAGTTTCACTATGTTTTTGAGCTATGTCGCGATGGCAAATTAGAAGTTACTAACCGCAAATTTGAATGAACTTTGCCTTCTTAAAGACTATGAACTCTATCTAACTTTCACTTGAAAATCTAACTTAATTATGCAAAACAACACTTAATGGAAACATTAAGATTAGTCAATCTCCATTGTCAAGATCAAAAGAGGTCCAAGACTTAGGATTAAACATCCTAGTCCAACACCTCTCAATGAAGAAAGGATGAACTTCATTAAGAGAGAATTAGGAATGCTTAGTGGAAGCTCCTTAAAGTAAAAAATTTAAATCATTTTACATGTTGCATTATTCCATGATTGAATGATTGCCATGTGATGTGTATGATGTTTATTCTTTTGGATGTCTTAATTTCATGTGGAATTGTGCTTTTCAATGTCAACTTGCTAAACACTAAAATATCAAAGTGGATCACAGTGTTAGATGTCAAGTCTTAAAATTTCATAGTTATCCTTTTGCCTTGTAATTTGCAATCATTATTTTGTGATTCACAGTCACGAATTACAGATACTCATTTTTTTTACTGACAATAATCAATTCATTGTCACAAAATTCATTCCTCACCACAAATTTGTTTAAATTTTAAAACTTTTGACTGTTGAACATGCTGTTTCCTAAGGATTTTTGTTTGTTACTCATTTTTTAAAATTAGTGCTACACATTTAAGTGATTTGATTATCAATCATTGCATTTCTTCATTTAATTCTTTTCTGACCATTTTTAGTCATTTTCACACACTTTTTTGGCTTATATAAACCTTTCAAATAATGATTCATATCACTTTTAAGTTATCTCTATCCATACTTTTTCTTACTCTTAAATCTCCAAATCTTCCTTCAACTCACAAATGGCCCCCAAGAAAGCTTTAAGAGAAGAGAAGTGAAAGGTAGTAGCACAACCTTATGGACCCCTAGATCTACACCAAATGAAAAGGATTATGAAAAAAGAGAAGGATCACTACAAGGCATACGCCTCCAAAATCATCCTTCAGACAAAATCCCTTCTACCTTTCTCTTTGAGTCGCTGGTAATCAAAGACGAAATCCATGCATTTCTTTCTAAACTGGGGTGGAACAAATTCATATTTTATAACGAGCCCAGATATGAAGAAATCGTGTGAGAGTTTATGTGTACTGTGACTCTAAGTCGAAGAGCTGAATCTCGTACTAGCTAATACAGGTTAGTATTTTGTACTTTTAGAGACCCTTATTTCATCACCTTTGAATAGTTATCCAATCTTTTCAGCCTTTAAGTCGAAGATGACATTCCATTCATCATTTTCGCTCTTGATGTTATATATTCTGAGTTTTGGTCCGAGATTTCCATCAAGACCAAACATGACCCCAAAACTTCCTTAGCCAAATACATTCAAACCCTACCTTTTTTGGCTACTTCATCATATCATCACCTTCTCTATTAATGCAAGAGGGGTTGGTAATAAAAAAATGTCCCAAAAGGATCTTATTTTCCTTTTCTGCCTTGTTAAAAATAAGGCTATACAAACTGGCCGATATCTTGTGGATTAACAAATTCACATGAGCACCAAACTTAAGAGTCAATTTCTTCTCTCTTCTCATGTTACTGCCATCTATAAATATGTTGGTGCTCTTAATGAGGAAAATAAAAAATTCCTCATTAAAAAGCTTCTTCCCTCTCAGCACTTTTTGGACCTCACTTAACTCATGAATGCCAAAGCTATTCACACTAATTCTTTATACTCTGCATGCTTTTGGAGCAAAAAGGTTTGAAACATCCCAAACCTTCAAAAGAAAAAGGCTTGTCATTAAAGAAGGAGAACAACTAATCCCATCTCCTCAACCAAAACCTAAGTCCAAAATCTCTCTTGCCACCATCAATCGAAAATTGGACAAGGTGATAAGGATGCTCAAGAGAAGATTTCTCCTCCTCTCCCACCTATACAGTGACTTAGTAGATTTACAAAAGAAAGTTAGTGCTCCTTCTTGCCATCTTTCAGACTTTGTAGATTGGGAGGTCACACTGGAAGAGGAAGATGATCAAGAGATTGAGGCGGGCGATGAAGCTGAGGGAGGAGGAGATAATGAAGAACAAGATTATTTTAGAGATGATGACAGTTCTCTTATCTTTTATATTGTCTTTAGGATTTTTGTTTTTCTTTCTCTATTGTGTTTTTAAATTTCTTGATGTAAACACTGTTGATTCTATAATTTATAAATAAATAAAAGTGTTTGATTTGCCATTCTTTGTCTCATATGCTATGTGACTGCAATTTTTTTTTTTTTTTGTTATGTGATTGCATTTCTTATGACTATGTGAGTTATTATTTGCTTTTTATGACCACTTTCTCTCACCTTTATGCATTTCATCTACTTTTCCATATTTACCCTCTTTTTTATCTTACCAAAGGGGGAGAGTGAAGTATTGAGAGAAAACAAGCAATGCAGAAAAGCATAAGTTGAGGGGGAGCATTTTTTTTTTTTTCAAACTTAGAGTACTTAGAATTTTTCTTTGATCATTGAATATAATTTCTTTAAGTATTTTGTTGGACTAGGATGGTTAATCATAAGTCTTAAACCACTTTTGATCTTGACAAAGAAGATTGATCAATTCTAATATTTTAATTAAGTGTTGTTTTGCAGTGTTTAGATAGTTTCTAAATTTTAAGTTGGATGAAGCTAAAAATCTCTAAAGAAAGCAAAGTGTCTCCTAATTTGCAATCGCAACTTCATAAATCACGACCGCAGACTAAACTAAGGCATGTTGGCAAATTGGACAAATGAATTCGCGGGCCACTTCTCTGCCGCGATCGATACAAAGATGGGAGTGCCAAAGTCACAGACAAATTGGCGGTATGTGTCACGCCTAAGTTGCAACTGCAAATTTTGAAGTAACTCAAGAGGGAATCAAGTCCACAACCACAACTTGACAAGTGTCTCAGGTAATCATTGGAAGACAAAAATTGAGATGGCAACTTGTGGGTAACGACTGCGAATCTTGAAGAAGAAGATGAACATTTTGACAAACGAATTCGCATCCTTAGTCGCGTCCTATACAAGGCAAATCGCGATCGCTACTTTTGTGAGCAAGTGAAAGGCAACGACTAAATTTTCCTAGCGAACCAATGGGAAGATGACACATGGACTAGTTGTTAGACACAATCGGGGATTTTCATCATAATTTTTAGCTCCCGTATAGAAATTGGAAAATCACGACCATAAAAGAGTAGTAGTGACCGTGAATGAAGCCTGACAAGCATTTAATGTAAAAATCTATCTAGCATACATTGGAGATTTGCTACCAGTTTTATTGCAGCATCTCTTTAGTGGGTAAATGCTATAAATACCTCACTAAACAAATGTAAATGCAAGAGAGTTCATTAATTTGTAACCCAAACTCTTGCAATTTTACTACTCAATATTTTTTCTTCTTTAGGTGATTGTTGGGTGTGAGCATAAACACCATTTGTAAAGGTTATAGTGTGAGCCTATAAAAACACTAAAAAAGGTTGTTATGTGAGGCTTAAAAACACAAGTGTAAAGGTTGTTATGTGAGCCTCAAAAACTCAAGTGTAAAGGTTATTGTATGAGCCTTCAAAACATAAGTGAAAAGTTTGGTGTGAGCTTAAAAACACGATTGGAAGATAGTGGAACACCCAATTGCTGAGAATTGGGGAGTAGACATAGGGTTGATTATGCCCGAACCACTATAAATCTTGTCTCCATTCTACTCATTTTCTTTCTTACCTTTTTGTTTAAATTTTTATACACCAATTCAACCCCCCCTCCCCTTCTTGGTGCCTAGGGCCAATAAGTGGTATCAAAGCCAAGCACTCAAACATATCTTTATTGTTGAGTAAAAGATCATGGCACAAGAGGAGCTAGCAATGCTTTCAAGGTAGACAAAGGAGTTGATCAAAAGAAGAAAAGAAAGAAAAGGCTTCAAGAAGACAGCTCCTAGTCCAAGAGAGAAATCCAACAATGTCATTTGCTATGAATGTGGCAAGCAAGGCCACATCAAGTATGAGTGTCCCAAATTGAAGAAGAAGAAGAAGAGATGGGATAAGGAGAAGAAGAAGAGTTTTTTAGCCAGTTGGGATGATAGCTCAAGTGAAGAAGAGGAAGAAGGAGAAGTTGTCAATATTTGCTTCATGGCATAAGAAGATTCTACAAATGAGGTAAGTACTTCTTCTCATTCTAATTCTGATTTTGAATTTAATGAGATTAACGAAGAGCTTCTAGACGCTTTAACCATGAGATGTGACAAATACAAGTCACAAATGAAATCTTACAAAAGAAAGTGTCAAAAGCTAGAGGATGAATATAAATCACTCAATGACATTATAAGAGAATTAAGAGCATCTAATGATGAGCTCAAAAAATCAGTGGATAGTCTTTCAATATCATCTTCTTTAATGGCTTCACTAAGAAAGGAGAATGACACTCTAAAGGGAGAAGTCATTGAGTTTAGAAGTTTAATCTCCAAGTTCCATAAAGGAAAAGAAGCCTTAGACACATTGATTATGTCACAAAGACCTCCACTAATTAGACATGGTCTAGGCTTCAATGGAGCCTCCTCATCCTCTCAAACTACATTTGTTAGACCTTCAGAACCTCAATCCTCAAGGGTAGAGGTAATTGGAAAGAAAAATGCTCCTAGCACTAAGCCTTCTAAGCCTTAGGGCAAAAGGAAGGCACCCCAAGCTCTAGAGCTAAGACTCAAAGAGCTAACCATGCTTATATGTACAACAAACAACATGGTCATTCTCACAAAAAATTCTCTACTCCTACTCATCATACATGTATGTGCATGCATTCACATGGCCAAGGTACGAAAAGGCCTCCTACTCATACTAAATTTGTGCATAGGAGAAAGACTCCTAAGTTCAAACTCTAATGTCATTATTGCATGAGATTTGGACACATCAATATTCATTGAATCAATCTCTCAAGAAGAAATGAAGAAGTTGATGAATTCCAAAGCAACATGTAAATTGCGACCGCAACCTAAGATTCGTGACCGCGACTCATGTTAAGACATGCTAAAAATCAAACAGGCGAAATCGCAGTGTCATTCTCGGCCGCGATCCTTAAAAAGAAAGAAGTCAGATTGACACAGATGAATTCACGGTGGAAGTCTCGGCTGAGTCGCGACCACAAATTTTAAAGAAATTCAAGAGGGAAGCAAGTTCACAACCACAGCCTAACAAGTGTCCCAGAAGACTGTTGGAAGTCAAAAATCACGGAGACATCTTGCTGGTAGCGACCGCGATCCTTGTAGAAGAAAGTTAACTAATTTGGCAGTTGAATTTGCGGCCTCTGTCACGGCCTATGCAAGAAAACTCGCAACCGTGACTTCTAAAAGTAGGTGAAAGACAACGGCTATATTTTCCTGGTGAACTAATAAGAAGCTGCCATGTGAACTAGCCGTTAGAAACAAACGGGGTTTCCCTTGCAGAATTTGGATTTCGTGACCGCGAAAGGCAGTAGCGACCGCGATTTCATCCTGACAAGCATTAAATGCAAAATCTGTCAAGCATGTCTTAAAGATTTAGTGAGCTATGATCTGCAACGTCTCTTTGGTGAAGTTTGGCTATAAATACTCCACCAAA